>CANYCX010840295.1:0-14007 GCA_948193385.1 Breynia disticha f. nivosa
AAGTGCATAGATATAAGGTAGAGCATTATACTTGGAGAGCGATCACCATTTACAATGTCAAATGTTATCCTTAGACAGGAAATAACTGTGTCTCTTGTTGTGATTTTTAGTGTACTTTGACATATGCCTAACATGGCCGTAAAAGGTTGACAAGTATGGGTATGATTGGAAAGAGTGTGGCCGCACCAGAATGAAATGATTAAGTCATTTATTCAAACTTATCAATTTTTTCATAGAGATCAAGAAAAGTGATTTAGCATTATATAAGGGTGTTAGTGACATGCCTTATGCTAAATCAAGATATCTAGGTCAAGGGATTTATTTGAGTTGTAGTAGGACTGTTGACACGTTCGTCAGCTATTTAATTTAGGATGATTATAGTGTCTTACTAGAGACCGCCTATGGTTTATGAGTCATTAAAGTCATTACCCTTCTTAAATAGTCCTACAGATCGCACGCGAGTAGCAAAAAAATTAAAAGGGTAATTTCGGTATTTCCCCTTAGGTCAAAATCCGGTCACTAGATCGGATTGGGCATTTAGGCCAATTTTGGTAATTGGGCCCAAGATGGATGAGAAATATTTTTTACATAAATTTAAGACAGATTATTTATTAAATATGATGTCTAAAATAAGAAATAATATGAGAGAGAGAATTTAGTAGCTTTGTCTTAAATTAAGACAAGGCATGTCTTAATTAAGACAAAGGATTATATGAGATAAATTAAAAGTTTGAATCTTTTATTTATCCACATGTGGCACAAGGCTAGGATAATGTTTTTGAAAGATTTTGATTTTTAATTTAACACTTAAACAAGTCCTAAAGGCATTAGGATAACTCTTTTCTTTATAGTGACTTAATGAAAGAGAAAACCCTTAGTTTTACACCACATTGAGCTGTCCACCAAAACATATCCTCCTAGCCGTGAGCCTCTTCTAAAAATCAAAGAGTGAGATTTTTAGGTATTCTCTCAAGAATGAAGTGATATTCAGGGGCTGATTATGTGATCTAATCAATGTGATCTAATCAATGTGGAGCCTTCGGTTTCTCAAGAATCTCATCCGAAATTGACAATCTGAGGTGGTACATTTTCTACCTGTGCTAGTACACATATTTCACTAATCTATGTGTTAATTCTATAGAGGAATCACATGTGGCATTCTTATTTGGTGTCATAAAGGTCTCCTTAGTGCATTCTAAGGTGGTAGGTACTTGTGGTTTGCCCTAGATCAATCGGCCAAGCAATGAACTAGCAAAGGTATGATTTTTCTTCAATATGTTTTGGTTTTTAAGTAACCTTTATGTCAACTGATTGTACATGGCATGTTTTGAGCCAATTCTATGTTGATCTTGGCTGCTTTCTTGCATGTCTTTATGTTTATTTCCATTGCCCAAAAGTTTTAAACACATAGGAAACCCAACATCATTAGACCTTATTTAACACTTAAACATACATCATCCCATCCTTTATAATTTCATTCAAGAATAGATACATTCTGTACTTTGGTTTCAAACAAAGTTTATACAACTTCCTCGGTACATGCGAGGAATCAACAACATTAACACACCAATATCATTCCTATTCATAATCATTATTTCAAATTTAGAATGGATGAATTTTTGGGGCGTTACACTTGCTCACTTGCATTCGGGGTTTGACCATTCCCCTGAACCGACTCTAGAGAATCGGTGGCCTCACGTGCATAATCACCTTGCCCTTATTCCATTCTAATTTAAGAAAAGGGTACAATGCTCTCATTTAGAAATCATTAAAATATAATGCACATTTCCAAACTATACCATGTATGCAATGTAAAATAGGTTTAAAGACCAAAAGTAGAATCTATGATTTCAGGGATCGAGGTTTTAACAATCTCGGCTCTGATACCACCAAATGTGACCCTCAAATTCGACTACTACAAATTTTATGATATAACAAACTCTTCACAAGTAATATCCGAATTTTGTCGTCATATTATTTTAAGATAACAATTTAAAACTTCTTTAAAAACTTTTCATTCCATTACTCGAGTAACATTTACAATATTCAAAAAGAAGTTGTTCAAAATATATTCAGTTTTACAAGAAAAAAACTCATTTGAGTGAATTTCCATCATGACCAGTCAACACTTACTATGCACTATAATGATATGTAGGACATGCAATTTACAATCCTAGTGCGCGACCCACCTTTGTTTCTTTTGTTCTTGAGTATTGGTTGTCAGCAACCAAAAGAGATATCTACACCTCATTTATACGATCCCCTTAAAATCCTGCCCAAAGCAGGAAGCTAAAAATGTGTGAGTCATGAACCGTAAGTACCACTTACGAAATGGGCATCCTTCCTAGCATATAGCAATTACACATACAATTGTATGTCCATGGAAAAGTATTAACAGCTTCACAAGTTTCACATTTCAATTCTATTTAACAAGTTCCCACACACACACACAACAGACCATTTATATAATAAGATGCACGAAGATTTGCAGAAATATTTACAAGGCACCATGACATAGTCATAAATAAATTTTATCCAATTCATGGCATATGAACATAAAGGAACATCTTAAAACACATTTGGACCTTAAACAATTCATCATATGTTAGCAGGGGACAGTCACGAGCGTGGTTGTTGTAACCACGTTCTTGACTCCTTGGAAAATAATTTATGGGTGGTCAGAAGGGCAACCACGGTCGTGACTGGCATGAGTCATGTTCGTGGATGTCCTTCGGTTTGCATTGGAATGGATCACGATCGTGAATCACGTTCGTGATTTAGCTGGATCACGATCGTGAATCACACTCATGACTTGAACATCCTGTAGTTGGCAGAATGCTAATCACGAATGTGATTGGGAGCAATCACGATCGTGATTGTGAAATAAATATCTCCAAGTTCTCCAGAAGCCCAGTCACGTTTGTGACTGAGGACAATCACGTACGTGACTCCCTGCAACATTTCTTTCCTTTTGACAAGAGGCCAGTCACGATCGTCACTAGTCTCATTCATTTTCATGGCTGGTCCTGATCACCAACAGTGGGTCATGAGAAGGCCAGCCACGTTCGTGACTAGCATCAGTCATAAACGTGGCTGGTGTTCTGCCACCATTTTTTCACCATTCTTGCCCAGTCACATTCTTGACTGGCATCAGCCACGAACGTGGCTGATATTCTACCACCACTCTGTACAAAATTCCATTCAAACACTTAACCAAAATAAATCCTTACACATTCCAACAAGGTCTAACCTTTTTACCATCCAATTCATGCCAAATCGACAAGGCTTAGCCACTAAATTTCATACCTACAAGCAAGGTTTCACCAAATTTTCCAAACCATTTCAACCTTATACAAGCATTAGCAAACTCACACAATTCCAAATCCAAACATCATCACATTCATTCAATCACACACATATCATCCAATTCCACTTAGGTTCATCAAAGAGCATACAAATAAAAAAAATGAATTATATGTCAAACCATTAAGGCAACTCTACATGTATGCATATGCTTCCATTTTATTGTTTAGTTTTACGCCCTGATTTGGCCATATCATTGATGTTTGCAAATGGCCTTGTGAGTCGGGAGTGTTGGTTATTCATGTTGGATCCATAATTTTGCCCTGTTTTAGCCTCAAATTTTCCCTGTTTTGGCCTGGCACACTCGTACGCATGTCTGCGCACCAAGCATTTAACCACTATACCCCAGTGTAGCATTTTTTTGTATACTACCCGTAATTTTGTATAAAGTCCTCCATGACCTTCAACCTTTCTCCATTGCCCTCAAAGGTCCTAAGCTAGCATGAGACGTGTGGCACAAGGTAGGTTATTAATATACCCTTAGAGGTCGTATCTCGGGTTTAAACCCATGACGTGTGATACACCCTTTATGTCCATAACCACTCCCTCAAAAATGCTCACTAAAAGACCCTTTACATTTTATTACCTTTCACTCTATAAGAGTTCTAATGCATGTATGATGCAGGCACAATGAATGCGATTAATTCATGCATTTGGCAACAAATTCATGTCATGCTTGCAATCACATATCAAGTGTTAAATTCATAACTCAAGCATCAGCAATCTCATAAGCATATGTGACATTCCACACTTCCAATAGCTCATAAATGCCACAAAATGATACTGCCTTAATTAGGTCATGTGACCTTCACAAGCACAACATCATACATAGAATTAAGGCATCCAGTTTCATCAAGTCACATTCAACTTCACAAGCGCATTAACACCAAATCTCACAAGGTCTATAGCTCATACGTTAAATCATCAAACATGAACACTTCCAAAACATCCATCACAATTAAGCAACAATTTATACTTGGCAACATCACATAATATAACATTCAAGCATCATTTCCAATTCAAACAAAATATACATATAAGGAAGGTTGCAATCGTCTTACTTATCTCATAAAATTCACCTAGCATTCCCTTGGGAACATCTTTCGCCGCGATAAGAATTCCCTATCAATTACAATCAAAATTCTACATTAACATCATATGCAAAATTTCTGCACTACACTATTACCAGAACCTGCTAGGCAAGTATACCTATCAACTAGCAATATAGCTACAGAGTATCAGATGTCGATCCCACAAAGATAATCAAGTACTACTACTATGAATCTAATTTATTATCTAACCGAAACAATTTCGAGTTGTAAATTTAACTAATTATTATTGCTAAAATTAAATTAAACCGTTGACAGTAGGAAAAACAATGACAAAGACAACGAAGTGGATTAATTCAACTGGAGAAAACAGATACATAGACTCGACTCCTCCTATGATTTCATATGTCCGTAACTTAATTAATTTGATTAATTAATGAATATGAAACCGAGGGAATGTCTATTATTTGTTAAAATATCTCTCGATTAGATTAACAACTAAGATCAAGTTAATTAGCCAAAATCTCTTTCAATTGTGGGAGACCTAATTTACAAGATGGTTTCTCAATCTATTCATGCAAAGTCATATAAACCATTCAAACCACAATTGAATACCAATAAAATTCATTAAAACTGCAAATAAATCAAGTTATAAACCACAATCCATCATAGGACTCATCTAATCTAGATATCCATAGCAACTTAGTTCATGTTCAAACTAAAGTTAACTACCAAAACTAAAGATATCCATTCAACAAATAGCAAGCCCATCTTACAAATACAACGAGTCGACTATCGAGCACAAAAATCTTCAATCTGGTAGGCCTCCGGCTTGAATCTCTACTTCTCTCTACTTGAATCTCTAAAAACTGTCTAACCCCCTCTTCTATCTTAAAATCCTTTATGTACTAGGGTTATTTTCGAGCCCGTAAGTTGGAAACGGCCATTAGGAATGGCCATAACCCGTTCTTACAGGCCGTTTTGATGGAAACAGCCACTAGAAATGGCCACTTGGCCGTTCTTCTTGGCCGTTCTGAGCCTTGCATTGGAAACGGGTGGGAGGAATGGCAAGGCTTCCTGTTCTGAGGCCGTTCTGAGCGTGAATAGTGTTGCAAATGGCAAGTTAGCCATTTTTCTTGGCAGTTCTCACTGCAGGCACTTCATTTTCCTCGGCTTTCGCTCTGTTTTGACTCACATTTTGCCTTATCTGCTCCAAACTCTGTAAATGACCTAAAGATATAAAAAATGAATAGAATTACGTAGATATCTTACCAAAGTTTGCCTAAAAACTAGAAAAAATCCGTGAAAATATAAAGAAAATATATGAATAAAACGTCATTTATCAAACATCACCACACTTAAGCCTTTGCTTATCCTCAAGCAAATAGTCAAAAATTATATCGAGGAATAAGAGGTAAGCACAAGTTTCTCAAAGCAATGCAGTTCCTACGTGGTCTCAGTTATAATCAAGAAGCATGAATTCAAGCAATATAACTCATACTGTAATGTAAATATCGTTCAATAAATCCCAACACAAGACTAAGGCAGCTAGAAGCAAAGTTGGTCAGTAAGATTCTTCAAAATTCGAGTGCATTTTACGCTCTATCTCGATATTTCCACTTACCTAATTGCTACATACTCATTTTCCTCACAACATATTTCTTTGGTTTCCCATATCACGAACATTTTCTCTTTTTACGCGAAGACCACCCACTTTTGGTGGTTGCCCCCGGTTACTCAAGAAAATCGCAATAAAGGTGTTTTGCATACTCATATCTTAAATACCAGACAGAGGAGTAGTACTTTAACTAAAAATTTAACAATCAAATTTATGTATTCATTTTCAACTTATGATTTTTGTTGCTTACGAGTTTAGGTTCGATCGGGCAAGGGTAATTTTCACAACATGTGAAATCATACCTTGATATCATTGCACAGTAATAGTAATTCTGAAAAAATTTTGAATTAGCCACAAAAATTTGCAAAACAATAAAAGCATATTAATTATAAACAGTTGTGGAATAAAAATCAAAACTCACCCAAAATTAATTTGACGTGCTTAAAAATGGGGATACAACTAGGAATACAAAAATGCCTATTTATTTAAATCAAAAGATCACATATTCTTCTAAAGGTCATTACCAGTTATGTTATGTAGTTGAATCGATGCACTCGACTACATAAATCATCACTGGTTAGAAAGTACAAGTTGCTAACAGTTGTTGAATATTTAATTAATAAGCAAGACATTTTTCAAGATATGAATCCCCCATCACCACACTTTTTGAACAATACATTGTCCTCAATGTAAAAAAAATAAAGATGAAATAAGGGTGAATAAAATGAAAAATGGAAAAAACTTCCCTGAAGACTCAGTTGTGAGATGTGTGTGGAAGATGCCTAATGATGCACTTATCGACTGAAAGAAAGAGATAATGAAGAAATGAATGAGTAGTAAACATAAATGCATAAATTTCTCCAGTAAATGAGTCCTCAAAATAAAAGAACAAAGATAAAAAGAAAACAAACTTAAATAAAAAGGAAACAAAATAAGAAATAAAGCAAAAGAAAAACAAATAAAATCAAACAAAATAAAATAAATAGGAAAAGAGAAACAAGTCTAAGGGCGCAACGTTAGTCAGCTGCAGGCATATCATCATCCTCTCCCTCGTCTTCCTGCTCCTCTGAAACGTAATAGAATGGCACTGGCGGCAGCCCGAAGTATGGCTGGTACGGTACATAGTAGGGATACAACTATGGTGGAGGAACGTAGGGAGCTGGCAGGAGATTAAGATGCTGGAAGAGATGAACAGCCTGGTGCTCCATCGCGGATATGTGGGCTGATTGTACCCGCTGCTCTATCTGTATGGTCTCTAGTCGCCAATCCATAGTCATTTGCCTCCGCTGTATAGCAACTAAAGTAGAACTGATCTGGTATAGCTGTGAGGACTGACCAGGCTGCTATGGAGGCAGAGACACCGCTAGAACAAGCACCTCAGCTGGGTGCTCCTCCTCCGCTGATGGGGGTCCATCTCTGGCTTTGAATACTCTTCCTCACCATCCCTCCTCAGTCGAAAGTACCAGACACCACCAATCTTGACTCTCTCTACCAACTGCATCCAGCAGAGCACGCCAAGATCCAAGTGCTCCATGGGAGTCATCAGAAATATCTCTAATATTTGCTGAAAGCGGTGGAGCCTCAATACTATCCTCGTCGCATAGTGTCCAAAATATATCCCGACGATCCGCTTCTGAGTAAGCTGATCGCGTAGGGACTTGTCCCACAGGTATGCAATGTTGACCGGTATCCCTCTATCCATGCTATGGAGGCACAACAGGTCCTGAAATGTGACATTACCCGCGCTCTCCCACCTCGGGAAAAGGGTAGTGGCTATAAGTCGGTGTACGTATCGCATGGCAGGTGAATGTATCTGAGATGCCTTTGACCTGCTCAGATTAAGATCTGTCCGTCCTGTCAAGCCTCTCCAATAGCGTTTGATATTTGTCTCTGCCGGAAACTGTAAGAATAGGTTGGCAAACTCCTAACTATGGGCAAAATCCTCGTCATAGATGCCCATCAAACTGCTGAACTCAGGTAGTGTCAACCGGTGGAATGTGCCACCGACCCTCAAGCTGATGCACTGAGAATCAACTGTCATATTTGGCGTCTTAGTAAACGAGAAAGAGGCGGAGAACTCTAGGGTCAGCTCTCTATAAGTGGTCTCAACAATCCTAAAGAACTCCTCCCAACCTCGGACTATCATCAATCTGGTGTAATCCTCATAGAGCCACGATCTTGAAGTGTAGTCCCATCGGGCTGATCGGGAATAATGGTTTACCCGTGAGGGCCTCTAGATGTCTCTGAAAATGTGGATGCTCAGGAATCTGGAGCATCTAAGCAAGTCTTTCATCCACCTCATCCCCTCTAGGGCATCGTGGGGCAGCTCTCCTGCGTCTGACATCTGCAAGAAAAATTGCCAGCAGAACTGAGTAAAAAGAGTAGCCAAACAATCAGACACACAATAGTTACTGTAGAAAGGCTAACTTATCAACTCAAACCCAAGAATAAAACAAAGTTCACATCTGACACTCTCTAATACAACTCAACAGCATTGAGCCTATGAATTCAATGACTAATAACAGCAATAAGGCATAATGGTTCTCAAATTCTAGCACATACAAATCTGTAAAGCCACTCAAACATCAAAGAAACAACAATATATATCAATCATTGGTTCAAATCAATCCTAGAATCAAAGCCAATTCATTCACCTAAAAGCTCCTTTAAGCAAAAAATCAACAAAATAAAGTGCCTAACAACAGAAATCTCAAGAAAACTAAAGTAAAACGCTAAAACTCTTGGCCAAACACGATTCCATCAATAGAAATCACAATGAACGACAGATAATCGCTCTTTAACATGAAAGGAAACCTTATTTACCACAAATCACTCAAAAGAACACAAAAATCTCAAAACCCTAACTATTTCTCCATGAAAATTCGTTAAAAAATGCATAAAAATGAAGAGAAGAGTGAGGTAGAGAGAGAAAGAAAGTTTAAACCTTGACACAAAAAAGAGTGAAAATGGTTGGAAAGTGGTTGGAAACGTGAGAAACGGTGAGGAGGTCGTTTGCGAGAGTTTATAAGTGTGAAAAATGTTGGCCGTTTAGGGTTTTTAAGGAACCCGATTGTTGCGAACGGGAATTCGAAACAGCCAGTTGGCTGTTTCACGTGCCCGTTTCCAACTAAAAATTAAAGGCAAGTGTTAGTTGGGAACGGCCACCAAACCGTTTCAAAAGGCAGTTTCTAAAGCTGGCACAGAATGACTACAAAATAGTTTCTCAAAATCGTTTCTCCAAATCGTTTTGAATAGTCGCACCGAACGGTTAGGAGAAACGGTTTTCCAGGCCATTTCTCGTGGTCGTTTTGACACTGTTGAGCTGATTCTCAAAAATTATTGTTATATCAGACGTGTACCTGTTACGAATCTGAATATACACCCAATGACATGAAATAAAAAAACCAAACAAACACACAAACAAAACGAAGAAAAACTACACAAATGAAAGGTTCCTAATCTTTGGGTTGCCTCCCAAAAAGCGCTTGTTTAACATCCTGAGCCTGATGGTTACCTCTAAGTTGAGCTGGGCTCCAGAGGAACCTGATTGACAACATCCTTGTCAAGATCTATAAGAGTTTATCCATGATATAATTTAAGTTTATCGCAGTTTACCTTAAACGTACCTTTGTCGAGGTGTGAAACCTCGACAGTTAATTAGGGGAAGACTTGGGTTACTTTGAAAGGACCAAACCATCTTGACTTCAGCTTCTCGGGAAAGAGTCTAAGGAGGGAATTATAAAGCAGAACGTTGTTGCTTACGGTGAAGTTTTTCGCAGCATTCAGATGTTTGTCATAATAACGCTTAGAGAGTTCCTTGTAAAGTTTACTGTTCTCATAAGCTTCCATCCGCCATTCTTCCAGCTCATTCAACTGCAGTTTCTTATGTTCACCTGCAGCAGACAAATCAAAGTTAGTATATTTTATTGCCCAGAACGCTTTATTTTCTACTTCGACTCGAAGGTGACACGCCTTGCCATAAACCAACCTAAATGGGGTAAAACCCATCAGTGTTGAATAGGCAGTGCGATAGGACCATAAGGCGTCTTCCAAATTAAATGACCAGTCTTTTCTATGACGCTCTACTGATTTTTCTAAAATTCTTTTCAATTCTCGATTGGTCACCTCTACTTGACCACTGGTTTGTGGATGATAGACAGTGGACACTCTGTGAGTAACACCATATTTATGTAAGAGTTTTGAAAATTGGTTGTTACAAAAGTGTCCCTCTGTTGCTGATAATCGCCCAAGGTGCCCCAAAACAAGAAAATAAGGATTTAAAAAATTTAATAACAACTGTAGCGTCATTACTGGGTAAGGCTTGCGCCTCAACCCATTTGGAGACATAGTCTACAGCAACTATAACATATTTATTACCGTAAGATGTAGGGAAAGGACCAATAAAATTGGTTCCCCACACATCAAACACTTCACACACAATAGTAATATTTTGAGGCATTTCATCACGGCGAGAGATATTACCTGATTGTTGACAATTTTCATAAATAAAAACATACCTCTGCGCGTCTTTAAACAAAGTGGGCAAATGAAAACTTGCCTCAAGTACTTTTTGTGCTGTGTGATTAGCGCTATAATGGCCACCAGTAGGTCCTGAGTGGCAATGAGTCAAAATCTGCCAACCTTCTTCGGCAAAAACACATCGCCAGATAATTTGGTCTGTGCAAAAACGAAACAGAAACGGTTCTTCCTAGAAATAATCTTTCAGATCCGAAAATAATTTCTTCTTTTGCTTAAATGATAGATCTTTAGGAAGAACGTTAGCGGCGAGGTAATTAGCAATATCGGCAAACTATGGAGTTTGAAATATTAGCTCTGCCAGTGCGAATATGTCCTCATCTGGAAACGAGTCATTTAAGGGTAGTTTTGCTTTGAGGTCGTCAGTAACTCCTTCCAATCTCGATATATGATATGCCACCACATTTTCAACCCCCTTTTTATCTCTGATTTCCAAATCAAACTCTTGGAGTAAAAGGATCCACCTGATTAGCCTTGGTGTTGCATTTGTCTTATTCAACAAATATCTCAATGCAGAGTGGTCAGTAAAAACAATAACCTTAGAAAGTATGAGATAAGAGCGGAATTTATCAAATGCAAATACCATCACTAATAGTTCTTTTTCTGCTGTGGTGTAATGAATCTAGTTTTTATTCAGTGTCTTGCTAGCATAATAGATAGTTTGAAAATGTTTGCCCTGTCGCTGTCCTAGAACAACGCCAATGGCAAAATTGTTAGCATCGCACATCAGTTCGAACGGAAGACTCCAATCAGGTGATACTAAAATAGGAGCATGAACCAATTTGTTTTTCAGCAACTCAAAAGCAGACAGACAAGCTTCATTGAAATAATAAACAACGTCCTTTTTGAGTAACTATGTCATTGGTCAGGTTATTTTTGAAAAATCTTTAATGAAACGCTATAAAACCCGACATGTCCTAGGAAACTCCTTATCGCCTTAATGGAGGTCGGGGATGTAAATTTTGAATTGTTTCTATCTTAGCTCTATCTACCTCATTCCCCCGACTAGAGATTTTATGTTCTAGGACAATGCCATCGGTGACCATAAAATGACATTTCTCCCAATTCAACACCAAATTAGTGTCCTCACAATATTTTAAAACTCGTTTTAAATGTGCTAAACATTGTTCAAAAGAATCACCAAACACAAAAAAAATCATCCATGAATACCTTCATTATATCTTCGATGAGGTCGTCAAATATAGCCATCATACACCTCTGGAAAGTGGCTGGTGCATTACACAATTCGAATGGCATTCTTCTATACGCAAAGGTGCCATAAGGGCACGTGAATGTCGTCTTTTCCTAATCCTCTAGCGTGATAAGGATATGAAAATAACTAGACAAACCATCAAGGAAACAATAAAAAGAGTGTCCGGCTAACCTTTCAAGCATCTGGTCGACGAATGGTAACAGAAAATGATCCTTCTTTGTGGCATCATTCAGTCTTCGGTATTCAATGCATACGCACCATCTGGTGATAGTTCAAGTTGGAATAAGCTAATTCTTCTCACTTGTCACCATTGTCATTCCTCTTTTTTTAGGACTACCTATATTGGGCTAACTCATGCGCTGTCCGAGATTGGATAAATGAGACCTGAATCAAGAAATTTAATTACCTCAGCGCGGACCACTCCTTCATCTTTAGGTTTAGTCGGCATTATGGTTGGACGACTGGCTTGAATTCATCTTCCATTAAAATTTTCTGCGTACAAAAAGAGGGGTCAATTCCTCTTATGTCTGATATTTTCCAAGCCAAAACCCTTTTATGTTCTCATTGTACTGTCAGTAACTGTGTCTTTTTGTTCATCCTATAAAACAACTGAGATAATTACTGGCAGTTATTATATGAAGCTAAGAAAGCTTACTCTAAATGATCTGGTAACATTTTGAGTTCAAGAACTTGACGGTCCTCGAGTGATGTCTTCAATTTTTGCTTGTTATTGCGATCAAGTCCCTCTAATTTATGTTTGCATTTGGTAAATTCTGAGCACTCGATATGTGCAATCTGCTTAGAAATTTAAAGATCATTCTGTTATGCATTTTTCCCTTGTAACAAACAACATTCTAGTGGATCTGTAAAAATTAATTCCTGCAAATAATTGGAAAAAGATGGTTGAGAGGAACTAATAAAATAACACTGGTCATCCTGACTTATAGAGTGTCGTAAGGATTTTGAGATTACAAAAGTCACTTCTTCCTCACCAATTCTCAAAACTAACTTACCGTCACTAACATCAACAATAGCCCTAGCTGTGGCTAAAAATGGACGACCTAAAATCAATGGTACCTCAACATCCTCATCTATATCCAAAATAGTAAAAACAACATGAAATATGAATTTGTCTACTCGCACCAAAACATCCTTAACCTTACCTCTAGGTAACCTAACAGATCTATCAACCAACTGTAAACTCATCCTAATAGGCAATGGTTCACCTAAGCCTAGCTATTTGAACATTTTTATGGCATTAAATTAACACTGGCTCCTAAATCAGCTAGAGCTTTCTCACACACTAACCTACCAAAAGAGCAAGGAATAGTAAAACTCCCTGGATCCTGTAATTTCTATGGCAGTTTGTTCTATAGAATTGCATAACACTTCTCACTCAAAGAAACTGTGGATATTTCCTCCAATTTTTTCTTGTTGGAGAGTAGTTCTTTTAGAAACCTCACATACTTTGGCATCTGCGATAAAGCCTCAACAAAAGGAATATTAATATGTAATTGTGTAAAAATGTCGAGAAATTTACCAAATTACGTGTTTGTACGCTCTTTGTTTAGCCTAACAGGATATGGAATTTTTGGCTTGTACTTTGGTACTGGCTCTTTAACCTTGGTTTCTGGCAGTTGAGGAGCTTTTTCCTTCTCTTCCTTAATTGGAATGGTCACAGTGGGTACCTGTGCAGCTGTGTTAGAAGAAGTATTTTTAATAGTATCAGATACCTTAGGAGTTCTCAACCACTTCGAAGTGTAATTGCCTGAACGTGCTCCCTCGGGTTAATCTTTGTATTCCTCGGCAGAGTAGCTGGTTGTCTCTCAGAGATTACCTTCTCCAATTGCCCGACTTATTTCTCCAAATTATGAATGGAGGCTTCAGCGTTGTGAGTAGAAGTTTCCACTGCAGAAATATGAACATCAGCTACTTGAATAAATTTTGAAAGAATTTCTTCCAAACCTGGTTTTTGCTCAGCCGAAGCTAAATGTTGTTGTTGAGGTTGTTGCTGTTGTTGTTGGAAACCGGGAGGTTGATTTTTTCGTGTTCCTCCCCAGAAAAATTTGGATGGTTTTGCCAACCTTCATTATAAGTCTGGCTGTAAGGATTATTTTGTTCATGTCGGCAATGTTTTCCTAAGTAGTTGTGTATTCCATTGTACTCCTGTGAATCCTGGTAGTCCTCTTGCTTGGCTACCTGTAAAACATGATTAGTAGAACCAGAAG
>CANYCX010840299.1:0-13009 GCA_948193385.1 Breynia disticha f. nivosa
CATACAAACGTAAGCAACAGTATTCACATCCAAGGCACTTATCATGTACCTTCATACATACCAAACTTTACACATTTAACAAGCTTAACATCATCCACTCACAACCAAACTCAAAAACCAAATCACACCAACAATCACATCAAACAGATTGTTCACAAATATAAAACACATAAGGATGGTTGCATTCGTGTTACTTACATCACAAGACTCGTCTACCGACTCGGTTGGGAACCACCCTCACCGTGATTTGGTCCTCCTATTGAACAAATTAGGAATTAAATTAATCATATATGCATAAGACTATGCAAGATGATAAGTTAACGATGTTCTTATGTTTACGTGCTTAAATGACCCATTTTCTTTCCTTTATCCCCTCTCTCATTAATGCTCCACACCTACGCTTCACCTAATTTATTTCTTCCCTTTTTACCAATCACCTCTAATGCTTCTAACAGACTCATTTAAGTATGTTTTTACAATTCCTACTATCTAACACATGCTATTTATTCCAATTCATAAAATCTTCCTTTCAAAACCCTACACTTTTTCCTACCCTGTTTCCATTCTCTCTCATCAACTAACACCCAATTAAATTGACTATGAAAACACCCTCAATAGGGGCCGAAGAATCTTACCTAAGCAATGGAACTCGGAAAAGAACCTCGATTTGGAAAACCCAAACCCGTCACTATTCAAGGGTTGCTTTCAAACTTCAATTTCGAAAACCTAAAACACATTTTAACACCGAAAATGATTACTAACAAATAGTACACATTTAAGCTTTCCAACGAGCTATCATTTGCTCAAATCGGAGCTCAAACGAAAGAGATATTACGTCAGAAAGTTAGGTCCAGGAATAAAAACGGGATTTAGGAAATTCACACAAGAAATCTTACCGATATCCGTCCACAAACTGATGTCGGAACTCCTGAACACCAAGATTCCACTAGGAAAGATGATAATTAGGGTTTGTAGCTTTGGAAGGATGGTTTGGAGGAGAGAGAACGTGTATGGATAATGGTAAAGAGAGAGAGGAACAAAGTAATATATATAGGAATCGGTTTTGGACGATTTTACCCCTCTAGACTCTTATTTCCTAGTTCCCTCATATTTCTCTTTCCCGGTTGACTCAACAACCTCCTATTTTTATTTTCAACAAATTCTCATCCCTTCCACCCTATTATTATTTTAAATAATTAGCGAAAAAATTATGCTCAATTTCCTACGTATATTATTTAAAATTTTATTAAGGGAAATTTTTAGGTCGTTACATTAGGTATTTTAAAAGAAATAAATTTAAGTACACATGTTACACAAAAATTTGTTAAAACTAAGAAATTAAATATTTGACTTGTGGCTAATGTAAATACAATGTCGTATACAAGTAAAACTCGAAAAAATATTAACGATAATATATAAATAAATATGTTAATTAGACGAAATAAACTTATATGGACAAGGTTATTCTAGTCAACTGACAATATACACGCACACTTAACCCTAAACCCTCAAAACAAAACCTATTATATTTCTCTCTTTTTTTCCTTCCTTCTACACACAACCATCGACCTTTCCTTCCCCTCTAATTTTTCAAACCATAACCCCACCCCACACTCTTCCTTTTTTCTCTCCCTTTCCTTCCATTTCCACTCCCACTACCAGCCACCCTCTGTTTTGTTCACATAGTGAGCTCGACCGTATGAACAACACAGTTATCGACATGCAATGTAAATTCAGAATTGATTCTAGGATGCTAACATGGTCTGAACACATCCAGTGTCCCATCTCGTGTGATTGACACAGTCCTCGACACATCTTTATCTTTGGACGGTGTTACCTAAAAAAGTTTTTTAAAAAATAATCGAATAGCGAATTGATAGAAAATGCTTAGGATGAGCTTGAAAAGAATAGAATAAAATAATAGAGACCTAATACCAAGGGAGCAATAGAATTCTGTAATATATCAAATGCTTAAAGTAAATAAGAAAACATGAAGATAAATGCATGATGAATAAAACGAACGATTGTATTATACTCTACATAGTTATGTAAGTGTTATAGTGTATACACTTACTGAGTATAATACTCATATTGTATTTTATTGTAATTGAGTTAAACATAGCATTGAGGATTGTTGTGGATCTTATCTTTAGACATCCACAATTTTGAAACGGGACTACGTTTGAATTATATTTTGGTTTTGACATTTGCTCCCTTGGTATGTTTTTGCAAATCTTGCACATTTTGAGGGATTTTGAATATTAACATGTAAATTTTAAACCTTAATACCAAGATTCGTTTTATGGTTTGGGATGCAATAACAATTATACAAGTTTTGATAGTTCTATAATAATTTGCAAAAAAATTATAGTAGTTTTACTTATGTTATTAATAAATGAATAAAAATCTAAAAAGAATTTGGGCATCACTCGCACGATATTTGTTGTAAATATTTTTGATAGTTATTAATCTTGAACTATGAGAATTATGAATAGTAGATATTATTTAGTATTTAAAATGTATTTATTTTAATAAAAATGAAAAACTATTAATTTAAACTATATGGATAATTTTCTGAAAATATATGGATAACATGATAACAATATGTGGACAATAAATTTTGTAGATAATGTGAAAAAAAATTATAAATAATTTTCTTTTGATATCTATTACCTTTAAATTATGATAATTATTTGAAAAATAAATAGTATTTGTTACTTTAAAAGGATTTAATTGAAAAAAATAACTATTAATTTAACCAATGTGAAGAATATGTAGATAATTTATTAACAGTATGTTGACAATTTGTGAAAATCAACCAAATAAAAAACTAAAAAATAAAAAAAGACAATATGTCATTTTAGTAAGAATTTTCTTTTTTTTAAAAAAAAAAAGTAAGAAGTTATTTTAGTTTGATATTTTAAGAAAAAATTTGTATATACTTGTCATGAAAGAAAATCATTTATGGAAAATAAGGATATAGTTTCATGCACAAATGTGGAAGGCCTAAACATGTTTATTAAGAACAGAATCGACACAGTCAAACATAATAAAAACTTAACACGACCGGATAAGGATTGGAAGTGACATGAAAGGGGTCGTGCTATTCCAGTAAGAGCATTTCGAACAATTTCCATAAATTACTCTCTACTTCATCGCTCTTTTATTCGCTCCTTAATTTAATTTAATTTACTAATAACATTCAGCTAGATATCAAGGTTGGTGATGGCTAAGGCTTTAGATTTCATGTCGGACTTAAAAATAGCTAAGCTACTAATTATTATTGGACTAATTTGTAACCTTTAAACAGTTAGTAATGAAATGGGGAACTGTTATGATATTGCTATTTCCATTCATTAAAACTAATACTCTTCTTTTATTGACATGTCCGTCATTGTTCCGTAGAGGTGATCCGAAGGAAAGTGGAATTCTAAAGGTAACCAAATTGATATTACACAGATTGACCTTTTCCTTCGTAAGGACAATAGTAGCTTTGCACATTTGGTGTGGCTTTGATTATTATTATCATTAGCTTACTAGGATCCGATAAATCTATATAAAAACAAAGGAACTTCATTATGTTTCTTCCTACATTTTTCTGTAAAGAGCCAACAAATTCATTATTTTTCTATAAATCTTAGGTTCTCTTTGATAAAACTGAAAATTAAGTGTTGAAAACATAACTGTTGAATTTTAACTACTGAAAATTAAAAATGTTGAATTTATTTGTAAAAACTGTTTGATAATATTTAAAAAATAAGCATTGAATACTTAAATTTTTTCATGAAAATAATTGATAAAAATAAAAATATAGAGATAAAAATAAAAAAAAGTTCATTATATATGAGATAATCTTTCAATTTAAGTTAAAAAATATACAAACCAAAATATAATTAGCTATTGAAAATTTTAAGTTAAAACTTTAAACTTTAAAAAAAATAAGTGGTTTTTAACTTAATGTGTTAAATTAAGTAGTTATCCTCTATTTATTATCAAACGCACTTAAAATCATTAAGCACTTAATCCTTTAAATTAAGTGTTTAATTATAGTTATCAAACACCTCCTTAGTCTAAGAAAATGACAAATCGAAAGAGGAAAGAAAATATTTTCTTTTTCAATTTTTTCAGTTCTTACTGAAAATGAGGGTTTAAGTTGAATTGGTGTTTTGTTTATTATGTATTTGTTTAAAAATACATCTATTTTACTCATTATTTTCGTTTGATTTCGTCGTTAGTCGTTATAGACATAGCGAGAGCCACAATGATTCATGGAGGCAAGATCGACATTTGAATTGTTGTTCTAGAGATCAAATAATTCATTATTTTTTATTTTATTTTTTTTGTGTTTTTATTTTGTTTGTTTGTTTAATTTTAATTGAAAAATGGAAAGTTTAATTTCTGCACTCTTTGTGAGCTTTAAATGATTATTTAAACTATATTTGTTTCTTTTTTCTTCAATTTCTTTATTGAGAGATTTATTTTTGTAGTTTTTGCTTTTTATTAAAATATTGTTTTCAATTTAGCGCTTTTCTTTTGTGGTTGAGATGATTTTATTTTCTGATTGCATGTGAGACCACAGATATTAAAATTTTAGTTGGATGTAGAGATTAAAAAGTTGAATGTTCAGAAATGTCGAAAAGAAATAAAAAGCTTGAATGTCTATATGTTTCTTTTATTATCTTTTTCTTTTTCCTAATGCACATTATTGAATGCATATGAATGATTGAAGGATGCAACTATTTCAACAAGCAATTTTTAAATCGCAATTCTAGACGTTAGAACATCAGTGATGGTCTCTGGTCTGCTTATGAAAGTGACAGAGTAATTGTGTGAAATGCAAACTATGTGCACAAGCTTGACTTTGCACTTACCGATGAAGAATGTATAAGAACATAGAGTTTTTATATTGTAGTTTTGCAGGATATAAAACTCTTGTAAAAAACTATTGAACGAGCTTCATTTTTTTTATATTGTAAAGTATTATCAGAGAAAGTTAACGTGAAGTTGCCGATGTGCTCAAGATTATAATGCGAAAGTGCTTTAAAGATGATACAAAATCTCGATTGAGGGTTTTGATTTATGTTGTTGATGATACAAAAATAGGGTTTACTAAGAATGCACAAATATTATCACATAAGAATGAATCAACGATGAAATAGCACAGATTGCGCAAGCGCGACTGTCCGACTAGATAAAATAAGAAAGAATATTGGTTTGAGATGTCTATTGGTATATCTATAGATGGTGTGATTGTAAGGAATTTGGATCAATTCTACAAAACATCAGCTTTCACTTCCATATCTCATAATTGAGGATTTCAGTTTTATGTCATCAGCTCTCTATGAAGTCTCAAAAAAAAAAAAAAGATAAGCTAATAATTCACAGCTGTTTCTCTTTCATATTTGGGAACTAACATTGTTTTTACCGCTGGATTGGCTTTTTATTCACAGAAACAAAAAATTATGAAGTGATTTGCTGCTATAAAGAAAAGAATAAAAAGAGCATTATGAGCAATATTTGGGTAAAGGTAATTTAATCCATCTCCCCTTAAGACAGACAGCCTTCATATCTATCCAGGCAAATGACAATAGTCGTACATAATGCATACGATGACTTCCAAGTATACACTCTCAATTTGCTTATATTCACAAATGTACTATTGATTGCGAAACAACATCCATCATATAACTTCAGTGACGGAACCAAAAATATTTTTAAGGAACAAACATAGTAATAATATATGAAAAAATACAACAAAAGACGAAACTATAGAAAAATATGGTAAGAGAGAACATAACTATAGGAAAATACAAGATAAAAAAAATAAATAACTAGACATGACAAGAGAAACGACCGAACCAACACTTTGCAGTTCGGAAGTAGCTAATAAACCCTCTCAGCTGTAGACACTGGGCGCAGGAACACAACAATGACTGTGATGTTGTCTTTGCTGCCGCGTTCTGCAGCTTCAGTCGCCAATCTCTTGGCACACATACCTGCTTCTTTTACTGTATCCCTAATTATTCTCATCACTTCACTATTGCTCACAACGTCCCAAAGCCCATCACTAGCAATTACCTGATGATTGTATCATCAACCAAATCATACATATCAAGTTTAAGCATAACCAACACAATTTCTTATCCAAATCTCAAGATTTTATGATTTAACCCATTTTACCGATATGAACATGAAATATACGTTGAATGCAAAACAAGAAATTACTAGACAAATAATCACAGTAAGCACCAATGATGCCCAATGAAAAATAATCAGAGTAAAGATCAAAAGACTTCACCGCTTATGATGTAAAAACGTACATTCACTTTGGAAAAAAAAACAGAGATATAATCAAACAACAAAAAGAAGTAAAAAAAAGCTTTGTTGAACGAAAGGCACATACCAGAAATTCATCCTCTGCAGAGAGTATGGTTTCAGTTATCTCAGGTTCTGCACATACTGCAGGCTTTAGATCATCATCGCCTATGGAACGAGTAACCTATATAATGAAATTATCTCAATGGAAAGTAGAGAAAGGCTATTTGAAGAAAAACAACTGTGCAACAAACCAGTGAATGATAATGCACGAATTGAAGTAAAGATTAAGAAGAAAATGCAAATTCAATGTTGAAATTTTGAATTTTGTGGGAAATTTCTGCAGTATGTTCTTCCTTGCATTTTTTTTCCTAATAAATTTGAGATTGACGATCAGTCCAAATAGAGAGGTCTCTAGCCATTTGAAGATCCTAATTAGATAGGATTTATCATATCCTCATACATACACACATAAATTAGACTACTTACATATAGCTATTGAATTGTAATATAATTCTCTGACAAACCACATACACTTTCTTTTCCTTTCAACAATTGATAGCCCATTGAAATCATAAAATCTATGCATTTAACCATAAATCTAGAACTCTCACCACTTTGGTTCAAGGTTTGGAATGAATCTTAATTGGTGATAGAACATTATTGATCCTCATAGCACAAAGATTATGTAAAAAGAAAAACCTGAAGTGCAGCAGGGCCAACCCTCCAAGTATCAACTTGCCATTTAACTTGTCCTCCCTCATTAACAACTCTGTCCCTTTCCTCAAGACAGCTCGCAACATGATCCTATCATGAAAGTAAACATTTTTATATTTCAACTCCTCATATGAAAACCTACTTAAAAGGACGTACAGAGCAAGCTCAGTCACCTTGCTTAGGGGAAAGACATGATCAGACCTACATAATATTGTTCTGCAATCCCCAGCATTGGCAACAAAGAGTTTGTTTTTTATAATTAAAGCGGTAGTAGCAGTGCAGCCAGGATGACAATCTTTCATAGAGGTTCCCCTTGATTTACGATGTGATTCCAGTTGGCTCCTAAAAGAAGCATCTGTCTTAACAAATGCTTCACACAATGCATCGCGAGGGCTGCATTTACTTTCAAAATAATTACTTCAAGCCTGTATTTTACAAACAAAATGCTCACAGGGAAAACACATGGAAGTAGAAGATACCTTTTCACAGAACTTAAACTTTGCAGAAATCCTGGCAAAGCTTTAGCAGAAAACTCAGCAGCTGCTGCACCTGCATGCATTTAAAAGATATTTCTGTAGCAAATGCTATACATTAAAATGAACTAGAAGTCCAAATATTTCCAACTAAAAAAATTTCAACTCCAAATTTGTTGATAATATGCTGAACAGGAATAATATTATGGATGCCAGAAGGTTGAATTTCATGCAAAATTCGTGTAGCTATGATGTCTTTGTTTTAGTTGAGGATTTCTTCTATCTGATGTCTTTTTTTCTGTCACAATTATTAGGATTTCGTTTCTTGTTATTTCTTTCTAGTTTAATGTTTTGATTGTTCTGCACAATTCAATTCCTGTAGTTATTTTGTTTCCAAAATCAACACAAACAAATTTGATATTTGGATCGTTCTGTACATATTTAAACAATTAATGCCTCCAAACCATTCGCCACATCCATCTGAAGCTTTACCTGCATCTCCGGCCGATCATTTATGAAAAAAATAAATTAAGTTCATCTAACATAAATTGCTTGGATGAGAAAAAATCAAACTAATTTAAAACATATATTATTCTCATATTTTCAAGTTAGGTAAGCTTCTCTTGCAGTAAAGGTTGTTCACCTGATGTCTTCCATATTTTCAAGGACATTCTACTCAAATCATGTAAACTATAGGAAAACAAAGCAGATTAACTGTCCAAGAAATGTTCATCCTGAAACTGTAAATGGCTCCAAGTGGTCAAAATTACTTTCTTCTCATTTCCAATGAACGACTTCATCTACTTACTGAGGCACATTTTTCCATGTACTTGTATTCAGGACACAATTTTCAATCATAATCTTGTAATCCTTTAAAAATGTAAACAGATTTGCGAAAATATCAATGAGAATCAGATTTTCCCACACTGTACCTCTATGTCCATCAAATATGCCAAAAGCATGGACATGTTTTTCATTGCACATGTAGGGCATTAGAAAATGTGTATCTTCCATAGTTTCCCTTCTTCCACATGTAGCGAATGATCCCCAAGACAACTCAGGTTGATAATGCGAGGGACCATTTATAGAATCATGCCAAAGACTGAAACCAGAGTTAACTCCACTAGACACTTGTTTCAATAATTTCTCTCCTTGAGTGGACCAATTTATATTCTGATGAATAGTTTGATGTTTGGTGGGTTCATCACTGAACTGATCACTCTGAAAGTTAAAAGATTTGTCCAGCAAATGATTTTCTTCCTCAAAGCTCCTTTGTTTCTCCAATATCGGTTCTAATTCCAAGATTATATCACTAAAAGACGGCCTGTTATGAGGGTTATCATCCCAACATCTCTGTATCAATGAAAGCATACCAGCAGAAATGCCAGATCTTTGACCAGCAAGAACAGGTCGCAATTTACTGGACACCACAGCAGCTGTCAGTTGCTGCTCAGTATAGTTCATCTCCAGTACAGTGTGAGCCTACATTAATCAATATGCCAATCAAACGTTTAAACCCAATCAAATGTTTAAACATATCGACTTATTGCTTCTAGGTAACAAATTAAGAAATATTCTAGAATATAAAGAAATATTCCAGAAATAAATCTTGTTCAGTTCCCAAAACTGTGAATGACTTGTATTGATGATATGCAAAAAAAAGGAAAATATATTAATCTTCTACAAAAAAAGCCAGTAATATCCTATGCATAAGCAAGAACATTGAAGTATATATTGCAAATACTAAAAATATGTAATACACAAATAGCCACATCGTGTCTTTCAAAGAACATCAAGTTAACCACAATAATATGTAAAAGGAATCTGGCAAGATCCTGAAAGAATACAAGACGAAACAGAGAGGCCCAAAGACTATGAATGCAAGCTCAACAATATCAGCAACGTAAAGCCAGATAAGTCCTATTTGTGACATAAAATTGGAAATACAGATTACTGTGTTGGAGTTCTTCATTCTGTTGTCCTTTGTGGTTCATGTACTGCAGGGGTGCTGCTGAATAATGTACTGTTGCCCTTTTTGCATAATATAGCCTAGAGAGAGTTCTTATCTTGGATTGGGAAGTCTCACCCAAGACTATGATACAAACCTAGAGAGCATAGTAGGGATATTTTTATAGTATAATGATGATTTTGTTATATTTTGTCTATTGAGTTGGCAAATTATGTTATGCCACCAACACTATTAAAGAGAATGAGGGTTGTATGTTAGGGGTATTAAGAATTTCGTGGATAGTCATTTTGTAAGCAATAGCATTAGGAGAGTAAGGGTCTCTCAAACACCCTCTTGTTTTTTTGTTAATTTTCTGTTAACAATCAGTACATTTGCTTTCTTGGCCGTCCTTTCTTCTTTTTTTTTCTGCTGTAACTTACCAAATAGTAGGGTTCTGATAGGCCTCGGTTTGTTTACAAGAGGAAAAGGCTGAGAGGCAAGAAGAAGAAAGGCCCACAGACAAGAGCCCAAGCGTGTAAGGAGGAGAAGGAAGTCTGAGGTGGCAAGAAGTGGCTGTGAGGATCAGTGTCAGAAAGAGAGTGGCTACTGGCATCATTGTGGTTGCAGTTTTGTAAGGCTGGTGGCTCTAAAAGTATTTTGTCTTTTGCATTATCTTTACTTTGTATATATATGTCTGAATAGAGAGAGAGAGAGACATCTGAGAATTATCCTTGTATTTTTGGATCTCTGAAGAGATATCTGGGAGGGACACAGCCCCTATAACAGCTGTTGGAACCTTGTTTGCTTTTGAGTTATCAATATTAAGCCCTCTTATTTACCCAGTTGTTCTGTTTTGCTCTTGTATTCTCCTATCTTGATTGTGTTCTATCATTCTGGTATCAGAGCAGTTCTAATCCTTGTGGTGGATGCCTAAGTCAATAATGGAAAGTAGAATGGAGCAGGTGGAGAAAGGTCTTTCTAAAATGGCAGCCTTAAGAGAGAATGTCACCAAGGTGGATAAGGACTTGGAGGAGGTAAAGTCTATGCTTTTTTCCATGGTTCAATGCCTCGATGACTTGGCGAGAACACCTCGGACAGGAGACCAGGGAGAGTCTAGTTCTGCTGGGACCAACAACCCATCCACGCCACCTATACCCAATACCACCCCTCCACTCTATGACCCTCTCATTACACCCCAAGAAAATGCCCTCACTCACCCTGAACCTAACCAGTTCTAACCACCCACTTTCTAACCATGGGACAAAGACAGACTCCCAAGGAAGTTAGAGTTACCGGTTTTTAATGGCTCTTAGCCGGAAGCGTGGATTTTTACGGCAGAACGGTACTATACACTTAACCAGCTTACGAAGTCGGAGAAGATTGAGGCCGCAGGAATTTGTTTTGAAGGAGAAGCGCAATCTTGGTTGCGTTTTGAAGAGAAAACCATCGCCTTTTCATCATGGAACCAACATAAGAAGCTGATGATGGAGAGATTCTTGGGTCCGGCTGAAGGGGCGTTATTACATCGGCTATTTGCAGTCTGCCAGACAGGTTTCGTAACATAATATCGAGCATACTTTGAGATGTTGGCAGCCTCGACTGAACAGCTGGATGAGGCCACCCTTACGGCTGTTTTTATTAATGGTTTGGCAGACCAAGTGAGAGTAGAAACTTTTCTGCTTAGTCCAAAGGGATTGAAGGAGACAATGGAAGTAGCTACACTTGTGGAAAGAAAAAAATGTGATGTTGCACCCCACTTACAGCCAACTTGGACTTCCCCCGAACCCTAGTAAAAAAGACACCAAAACTATCTCTTGGATCACTTCCAAGAGCCCAACCAGCCCAACACCCATTACTCTAACTCAAATACTCAACCAAAACCCTACCCACAGTTCAGCAGCCTCCTCACCAAATCTACCTCTGCACAGCCGAAACTCTCACTAATCCCAAAACACAAACCTTAACCGTAACCCCTCCAGCTCACCCAGCCACCGATTTAAAAGATTATCACCAACAGAGGCCATGAATCGAAGAGCAAAAGGGTTATGTTATAAGTGTGAAGAGAGGTGGCATGTTGGCCACCAATGCAAGAATAAGGAGCTTAACGTGATTTTGGTTAGTGATGGAGAAGAGAACGCCAATGCAGAGGAAGAAGATGAAGCTACGTTGGGGGCACCGGATGGAGTTGAGTTATCGATGAATGCAGTGGTGGGATTATCCGAACCCCGCACTTTGCATCTAAAAGGGAAAGTATAGGAGGAGCAAATGGTTTTGTTGATAGATTGCGGGGCTACCCACAACTTCATAACCATGGAACTGGTGGAAAAGTTGGGGATACCCATCAAAGAAACAGCCAACTATGGGGTCATGGTAGGTAATGGCCAACAAATGAAAGGGAAAGGGGTGTGCAGGTCGGTTGTCTTGGAGTTGCAGGGAATAACGATTGTAGAAGATTATCTGCCCATCCACATGAAGAACTCTAAGGTGATTTTGGGAATTAAATGGTTGGCGACATTGGGTATGACGAAAGCTGATTGGACAAACTTAACCATGTCTTTCAATTTGCGAGGCAACCAGGTTACTTTGAGAGGGGATTCCAAACTATGCAAAACTCTGGTATCCATGAAGACCTTGGTGAAGGAGATACAAAGGGGAGAAGATGGATTTTTGGTAGAGTTGTGTGCATTAGGTTAGGAGGGAGAGCAAACGGAGGAGATGCTAAGAGAGATGGAAAACGTGTTGGAGGAATACCAAGAGGTATTCCAGCCTCCTGCTGGCTTGCCTCCAGCCCGGGCATAAGACCACTCCATTAATCTGAAAGAAGGGTCAGAACCCGTCAATGTCCGGCCATACCGCTATCTACACACGCAAAAAAATGAGATCGAGCGCCTTGTGACTGAGATGCTGGAAGCAGGGATTATTAGGCCGAGCGTCAGTCCCTTCTTGAGCCCAGTGCTGTTGGTGAAGAAAAAAGACGGTAGTTGGCGCTTTTGTGTCGACTATCACGCCCTCAACAAGGTGATGGTCCCGGACAGATTTCCCATACCAAATATTGATGAATTACTCGACGAATTGTGTGGAGACCAGTATTTCACTAAGCTGGACTTGAAGTCCAGTTTTCACCAAATCCGGGTCAAGGAATCGGACATCCCAAAGACAGCTTTCCGCACCCACAAAGGCCATTACGAGTTCCTCGTGATGCCGTTCAGCCTCACGAATGCTCCAGCGACCTTTCAAGCGCTCATGAATTCTATTTTCAGGGGACTATTGAGGAAGTACGTCCTGGTGTTCTTCGATGACATCTTGGTATATGGCCCGACTTTAATGGATCATGTGGTGCAGCTGACTGAAGTGTTAAGGATCCTTAAAAAACATCAGTTGCTAGTGAATCTAAAAAAATGCAGCTTTGGGCAGCAACGGTTGGAGTATCTCGGCCACATTATCTCGAAGGAGGGAGTTATGGCAGATCCCAACAAGCTGAAAGTGATGAGGGATTGGCCCCTTCCTCCAAATCCAAAAGAGTTAAGGGGGTTTCTTGGGATAACCGGCTATTATC
>CANYCX010840476.1:0-12870 GCA_948193385.1 Breynia disticha f. nivosa
TGTCATACATAAGAGAATGAAACATCATTTCATGAATGCATTGATCATTCATTGTGTTGCATGATTGTGTGACACTGGTACCTGAGATGGGTACTTGAGATATGAGATATGAGATACAGGCTGGGCCTGATTATTCCGGGCTAGAGCTCGATGCCTGTCTGGGACAGATGACTTCGGGAGAGATCTTAACATACAATACTAGTATGAAAATGACGGTCTGGGACCGAGAAAAAGAAAATAAAAGAAAGAGAAAAAGAAAAGAAACGAAAAAGAAAGATAAAAAGAAAAGAAAGAGAAAAAGAAGACCCTGGGGCAAGTATTTGCATGTGATTGCACTACATTCATATGCATTTGAATTGCATTCATACATAATATATTTTAATCATGTTTCAAATTATTAATGCTTATGTTTAAATCTTTTATAAGATAAACTCATCAAAATATTAAGCTTGTTATGCTTAACACCCTAAGAGATAATAAATGTGAATACATTAAGCTTGATTTGCTTAATACCTTGAGAGATAATAAGATAAAAAGGGATAAAATGAGTAGACATAATAGGTTAGAGGAGAATCATATTCCCTAAAGAGTATGGATTTTCCCTGCGCCGCTTATTGAGCCTTCTTGCTCATTAGGATGATTTGTTTAAAATGGGCAGGGCGTTGAAAGCCACAATTGGACCAGAGCTACAGTGATCTTTTGTTGGACTTGCTACTGTCAGAGGTGGAGCTCCATTATTCTGTTTTGTGGGTTTTCATTTGAAGATTTAAACATCTTTGAAATTTGTAATTTTATGAGTTTGGATTTGTTTTCAAACTATTATATTTGCTTCCGTTGAGTTATGAATTTATGTTATATATATGTTGCAAGTGATTTGGGCCAGTCTATGTTTTTAAGAAAATTGTATTTAATTTTCTCTCTCCTCTAATCTATGTTTGATTTAACTCTGATTTTATAATTATTTTATTAAGATTATTAATTAAATTAAAAACGGGATTTTATTTTTGGGGTTAACACTATATCCTTTTTCTTCTTCTTCCACCATTTTCTTCCTTGCCAAACCTAGTTGCTTAAGTGAGGCTTTGCACCAATTGACCACTTTGCTGTATTTAGTGCTTATGAATGCATAATATGATGATAAATCCACATGTAAAGCAATCATACAAACACATTACGTAGAATTCAAGTCACACATGCCAATTCTCATTTTAATGTCATTAAATATGTCTTCTTTTAATGGTTTTGTGAGAATGTCAGCCAATTGATCATTTGTAGGGACAAATTTTAAACATACATCACCCTTAAGATAATGATGATGTAAGAAATGATGTCGAATTTCTATATGCTTGGTCCTACTATGGAAAATTGGATTTTTACTCAAACTTATGGCACTAGTGTTTTCACAATATATGGGTACATATCTTTCTACCCCATGAGTTCAAAGATGCACCAATGAAATGACATGTACCACTAGTGCTCTTCCTATCAATCCTACATCCACCATGATCGACATCACTATATGCATACAAATCAAATACATGACAACTGGGATACCAAAGTTCATGATCAATAGTGTTAATAAGATATCTAAAGATACGTTTACAAGCAACCAAATAAGATATCTTAGGACATGATTGAAATCTAGCACACAAGCAAGTAGCAATCATTATATCCAGTCTGGAGGCGATTAAATATAAAAGTTATCTAATCATACCTCTATATACCTTTTGATCTACATCTTCTTCTTCTTCTTTTTTTCTCCAATTTCAGATTTGTGGCCATGAGAGTCTTAACATGCTTGCATCCTTTCATTTTGGACTTCTTAAGCAATTCCTTTATGTACTTTCTTTGATGAATCAAGATCCCATTCTCCAATTACTTGATTTCTAATCGTGCTCTTTTCGAATTCACCTTGCATAAGCTCACTAAACTCATTGCACAAAGATTGGTTAGTAGCACCAAATACTATATCATCAACATATATTTGGCAAACAAGCATATATTTTCTTACTCTTTTAATAAATAAGGTATTATCTACTTTACCTCTAACATAATCATTTTGAGTAAGAAAGCTACTTAACCTTTCATACCATGCCCTTGGAGCTTGTTTGAGTCCATACAAGGCCTTATTGAGCTTGTACACATATTTTGGATGATCCACATCTTCAAAACCGGGAGGTTACTTTACATAGACCTCTTCTTGAATATAGCCATTCAAGAAAGCACTCTTCACATCCATTTGATTAAGCTTGATCCTCCTATGTGAAGCAAATGCACACAAAAGCCTAATTGCCTCTAGTTTAACAACTGGTGCAAATGTTTCGTCATAATCAAGTCCTTCTTCTTGGTAGAATCTTTGAGCTACCAATATAGACTTGTTCTTCACCGGTTCTCCATGTTCATCCCCCTTTATTGTGTTCACCCATTTCACTCCCACTATGGTCTTGTCCTAGGGTGGAGGAACAAGTTCCCAGACCTTATTCCTCTTGAATTGATTCAACTCTTCTTACATTGCTATCATCCAATTCTCATCCGCTAGTGATTCCCGAGTTGCTCATGTGCTCATTTACTTCTCTTCTTGTTATAACTCTATATCTAATGCTTCCAATGACTTGCTCCATAGGGTGATTTTTTACATTAGCCCAAGTAATAGCATTTGAGGTTTGACCAATCTCCCTATCTTCAAAATTCTCATTCTTTAGCTCCACCACTTTCACCATCCTTTCGACTTCTTATACATCTCCTTCAATACCTACATCATCAAAAGCACATACCTTTTTCCGAGATGAAACTAGATCAATGAATTTAACTTGAATGCTTTCTTTAACAATTCTATTTCTATGATTATACACTCTATATGCTTTAGTAGTGAGTGAGTATCCTGGGAATGTTCCTACATCCAATTTCTCATCAAATTTACCTAAGTTATCCTTTCCATTATTAAGAATGAACACTTTGCAACCAAATGGATGAAAGTAAGAAATGTTAGGCTTTTTTCCTTTCCATAATTCATAAGGATTTTGAGCTTGTCTCTCCTTAAATGAACTCGCTCGATTAATAAGATAACTAGCTGTGTTCATTGCCTCCACCCAAAATGGCTTTGGTAGTTGATACTCATTGAGCATTGTCCTACTCATCTCCTCCAAGGTTCTACTGTTTCTTTCTACCACTCCATTTTGTTGTTGTGTTCTTGGTGATGAGAAGTTATGTCCAACTCCATATTTGTCACAAAACTTTTTCAAAAGGCTCACAATTGAATTCTCCAGCATGATCCGATCTAATTGCAATAATAGCTAAGCTTTTCTCATTTTGAACCAACCTACACCACTTGGAAAACTCATGAAAAGCATCATTCTTATGCACAATAAATCTCACCCAAGTAAATCTAGAGAAATCATCCATAATCACTAATGCATAGTATTTTCCACTCAAGCTAGCATGTCTAGATGGCCCTATTAAATCCATATGAATCAATTCAAGAACTATACTTATGGTTATTTCCATTTTACCTTTAAATGATCCTCTTACATGCTTCCCTTTCATGCATGGCTCACAAACATGCTCTTTTGAAAACTTTAATCTAGGTAATCCTCTAACAATTTCATTTTTATCAATGTTAATGGTGTATGTCCTAGTTTCTTATGCCACAAGAATGCATTATCATCAAGTGTTACCAAACATTTGAAAGGATGTATCATCATGCAAGTTCACAATATAGGTGTTTCCATGTCTCAAGGCAATCAAAGAAATTTTATCATCCTTAGTTACAATGCAATGTGTAGATTCAAATTTCACATTATATTCCATAACACACAATTGAGACACACTTAGGAGGTTATGCTTAAGACCATCAACTAGGAGAACATTATCAATGGTTGGTAAAGGTTCCTTACCCACTTTACCAATACCAATGATTCTACCATTATTATTGTCTCCAAAAGTCACATATCCATGTTCCTTAGGCTTGATGTCCATAAACAAACCCTTATCTCCACTCATATGCTTTCAACATCCACTATCTACATACCATGTACTAGGTGGAGCCTTCACTCTTCTTGGTACCTCATCCTCATCATCACTAGAGTGCTGACTTTTGGCCATAAGAGCTAGATTTGTCTCTTCATTTCCATGCTCTTGCCTTTCATCATCACTCCAACTAGCAATGAAGGACTCTTTCTTCTTTCCTTTGTCATACTTTTTATTAACTTGCTGTTTTGATGATGATCCAACCTTACATTCCTTAGTATAGTGCCCTTTCTTGCCACATTTGAAATAACTTCCATCATTAGAATTGTTCCTCTTATCATCATCACCACTTCTCCTCTTGTCATTATTGTAGTTCCTTCTCCTATCTCTACCTTTTAGCTCTTTCCTTCTAGAATTCATCAAATTATTGAATTTCCTTAGGTTTTTAGCATAAAGAGCCATTTCCTCATCCTCCTCTTCATCGTCAATAATGTCACCATCACTCTCTTCATACAAATGTAGACTAGCCTTCATAGCAATATTATTCTCCTGTGGTTTTTCCACCTCTAGTTTTCAAGATAATCTCATAGTTGATCAAAGACCCAACCAAAGCATTGAATCCCAATGTATTGAGATCCTTTGACTCCATTATAGCGGTGACTTGAGAATCCCACTCCGTAGGTAATGACCTAAGAATTTTCTTCACTTGTTCACTATCACTCATAGAATTTCCCACACTACTCAAGCCATTCATAATCTCACCAAATCGATCAAACATAGTGTTGATTGATTCTCCATCCTTTATAGTGAACATTTCATACTCATGTAGCAACATGTTAATTTTGGTTTCCCTCACTTGATTTGTTCCTTCATAAGTGACTCTTAGTCTATCCCATATATCTTTGGCACTTGTACAAGACCCCATTCGATTCTTCTCTTCGGTAAAAAGTGCACAAAGAATGAGCTTCATGGCTTTAGTATTGATGTAGACCTTATCCCAATCTTCATCACTATAGTCTAGTTCATCCTTCAAATCACCATTGTCATTTCTTGGAACATAAGAACCATGAATGATGAACTTCCAAGACTTGATCCTTTCACACATGAAGTGTATCTTCATATAGTTCTTCCAAGATGAGTAGTTAGTGCCATTGAAGAGAGGAGGACAGTTTGGATTCACACAAAAATCAGAAAGGTTTCCAAGATTTCCTTGTGCCATTCTTGGATATTCTACTCAAGGATGTTAAGCCTTCAAAGATGAGCTATGAGCTCTAATACCAATTGTAGGGTCCAAGTAACGTCTGGAAAGGGGGTGATTGAATAAAGGTTAGCATAATGGTTGAAATTTCTATCTTTTTTGCAAGTAAAACATTGTTGAAAGAATCAAACAATAAAACACAAGATTTAGAGTGGTTCGGTGAGCAACACCTACTCCACTACCTAAGCTCCCACTTAGGATTTTCAAAAATCCACTATGTATTTCTTGTTACAATTGATTTCTGGCTCAATAGGCCTTACACAATCTGATTTCTGGCTCAAATCAAACCTCACACACTAGACTAGTTCACTCTAAAAGACTCTTCTAGGTAGAACACAAGAAATACCAAGAACACAAGTAGAAAATGAGAGCTCAAACTTGAAAGACAAAGATGAATGCTTTAGAATGCTTTAGAATGCTTGTGTTCATCTCTCTCTTCTCTTTTTGCTTCTATTTTATATGTCCTCTTGTGTTTTTGCCCGTTGTACTTTATCATGGATCACTTTATGTTGATTTTTTAAAATCTAATCGTGCCCACTATCAGCCACTCCAGTCGACTGGTTTACACTATAATTGAGTATTTGAACATTCCAGTCGACTGGCTTGCCCTTCAGTGGTTTCTAAAATTCCAAAACCCCAACCTCTAGTAAACTGGTCTTAATCCTAGTTGACTAGTCTGCCCTGCAATGCACATTAGTCAACTAAAAAATACATAAGTCAACTTACCTGCACTTCAATTCAAATTTGAAATCTCCAAAAAGTTGTCCTTTGATCATCCCATATAATTTTGAAGATTTCTATTCTATTTTAGTGACAGAGGTTAGAACCAGTTGATTGGTTTTCTTCCCAAACGACTGGTTTGAGGCTGTGGTCCCTAAACTAGCTATTGCTAACTTCCTTGTAGATTTTCCAGCACTCTAGTCGACTAAGCTCCATACTAGTCGAGTGGTACCATGCATATTTCTTTTACTCAATTGCTTTTCTCTTTACTCAAGTATCTTCTTAATTAGAATTTTTCACCAACATTCAACTTCTCAAATTTCACCCTTTACCCTACAAACTACATTTATTAAATTCATAAAGTTTTCAATCATACCAAAACTTAGAGCAGATTTGTATTGCTAACCACCTTTGGTTCAACAGGATAGCCAATCCATCCCCAATATGATCCTAAACTATGCCATCCTTAAGACAATTAAGTCTTCCACGTACTCTAGCTTGCCAATCTTTAGCTCACAGTTTCTCAACATGTGATTCACCATCATTATCCTATCAGCTAGCATAGAAACTAAGACCACATAACCTAGAGGCCCTATGTTACCCCAACCTACTCTACCTCTGACTCACCAATAGAAGAACTTGTAGACCCTACGTCAATCAATGCCAAAGTATTATATGAAAATGTGAAAACTATACTAGTGATGATATCAAGATTAGTTTCTGCCTCATCTCATATCATGGAAAGACACAGGCCTTTAGTGGAGCCACTAATTACGAGGCTTCTCTGCCTCTCGAGGTGGTACCTGCCACTCATCCACCGCTCCCTAGACCTTTGCCGGTCATGGTAGCTGCTCTGTTGTCTTCTACACTGCTCTATCATAAGACACCTCCTTTTTGTGGCTCTCATCTCTATGGATAATTTCAGGCAAAGTGACCCAGCCAGTTGTAGTTGTAAGATAGAGAACAGGTATCTCTACCCATATAAGTACCAGCTTGACGACACTAAGAAGTAGAAGGCTTAGTGGAAAGGCTCCTCCCACTCCCTTCCTACTCCTGCCTATACTGTAGTAAGATCTAGAATCAGTTCTTTGGTATCTCCTGACAGAGTTAGAACCACCAGATACGCGACTTCATAGCGATATAGGTACAGTTACTGAACTGTAACCCTCACTCAAATTTATCCCTCCTCTGCTAGTTGGTGGCAACATCCTCTAGCGTATACCGAGAGAGCCATGTGAACTGTGCCTTATACTCTGTCACAATCATCTCCTTTTATTTGAGTTTAAGGAAATCAATCTTCTTCTTTATTTGATACAATGAGGAAGTGTACTTATCAACAAATATCCTCTAGAAATCTCCCTTTTCAGAGTAAGTGGATCATTTTAACTTCCTAAAATCGCTTCACACCAATTCCACAATCTTTCTCTAAAAGTGAAGTGGTGTACCTTAAATTTTGCTATGGAGTACATTGTATGCGGTTAAAGATCTACTCAATGTCTCTGAGCAATCTTCTGCGTCTATGGGATCAGTAGTGCCCTTAGACGACTTGGAACCTTACTTGCATACTTCTCCAAAATTAAAGTCAATGTTCAACCCCTATTGACCCTTTATTCCTTCATCATCCTCTGTATCATCACAAAGAATGGAGCATATGCGGGGTGGTATGGCAACTTGTGGAGGCTGCTCATTAGGTGTTGGGGAAAATTCTGGCCCCTACACTGACTCTCAATACTCTGCAGTGTCGTGCAATACGTTATCAATGGACTCCATCCTATAGAAATCTCAATTTGGCAACCTTTTTGTGCCAAAAATTCAAATATGTGCCAAAAATTCAAATGCCATTTTTCAAATAAAGTATAGAATTTGGCAACCTTTTTTTCTTTTAAAATAGTTTAACAAGTCACCTAATATAAGAAGAGAGAGATAAACATGCATTAGTTAAAACTGGCCAATGTTGGGCCATATACAAAAACCAAGCTCTAAATGTGCAGAAGCTATGGAAATGATTTTTAAAAAATGCATGTAAACCATCTATCGATACTAATGTTTGTATATAATGTACAAAAAGGAAAAATTGTAAAGATCCCAAAATTAGGAGCCATAACCTCAATGTATGTGTCATATTGCTCGCTATCCACCGAAAATAGAAGCCTACTACAACTACAGATGCTCTGCACATTCAACACAATCAACACACACGTGAGTAATTTAATTACTAAGTAAGTGCATTTAAAACACTTACCAAAGTAGTTAATGCATAAGTACTCGGTATTTATTATATTTTATGTACATTATGCAATAAGGAAATCATCCCTATTTAACCTATATCAAAACTATTCATTCCTTCAGCCTCATTAAAATCAGAATTTTCCAGTAAACACGGGCATAATAATGAGCACGACCCTCGTGCTCTTCACAGTAAAAGATATTGACTGGCACAAGCTCGTGCTGACTTGCACGAGCATCGTGCCACTATTTTAAATTATATTCATAGTCCATCATGAGCCTCGTGTCAATTGGCACGAGTTTTAGTCATAACTGGATATATCAATAGTTTTACATGAGGTCCTGCCTGTTGATACGCCCACAGTGCCGACCTAGGGGATTATACAATTCACATCCACAATTAAGCTAGTCAATACCAAAATCATGCAAATAACATCCAATATCTTTCCTTTACATTTCTAATCATAGGAACACAGTAAGAACACTCCATAAACACCATTCCCAACTTAACCATTTAACATTCATTCTCATATGCACAAACATACAAATTTTCATGGCAACATTCTTTTGCATCCATCATACAAGACTCAATAAAAATTAAGAATGAATGCATTATGAAATGCCAATACAATTCACATGCAATGCATGCCCTGGGGTCTTCCATATCTTTCAAGACCATTTGAGTTCTCGCTCATTTTCCTCAGGCCCAGCCCATGATCAAGCTCTCGCTCACAATATTCCCCGGGCCTAGCCCAGTATTTATGACCAATCGAGCTCTTGCTCATTTCTCATCGAGCTCTCGCTCAGCATTTTCCTCTGGCCCAGCCTAGTATTCATGGCCATGTGTCACATAATATGCTTATTGAACATTTGATTCACATGGAACTCATTGGGGCCAACAATCATCAAGTGCAATATCATGCCACCATGCATTAAATCTTAAATTTTACGGTCATTACTACCAAGCACTTTTCATAAGCTCATAAGTACATATCATAGCTCATTCATTAAGGCATAACATCATATTTTTATAGCAATGTCTCATTCTCATCATCAATCCACTTGGCACACATTAAGTCAAACATATATATCATTTTAGAGCATAATTGTATCATCAAATTATATGGCATATCTCAAACGCAATCACACCATTCTGAATAACTCATAAAAGAAAACAACCAGAATCATCCAAGTATTTTAAAGACACATGTTTTTCTACCATGTTAAATAAATGTAATAATTATCAAGCATGTTTAACCATACAGATGCAAGACATACAACGGTAAGTGTTGTCCAGACTTACCTAGAAATCTACAAAGTTTGGCTCGTGGGTCAACTTCAATCTGGGTTTTGCAAATAACCACCTATAACATAGTTTCCATACAATCATGTCAATAATCCATTCCACCTCTTAATCACCAATTAACACTCTAATTGGACAAAACCCTTAATTCCTCTATTTACCCACAACACTTAATCTCACATTTTAGTTCAATTTTTTAACGTTTTGACTCACGAATTGCAAGGCGATTCTGTTGCTCTCACTCACACTCACTCTCAATCAGTAATTAGGGTTCTATTGGGTGTTTTACTGGGTTTCTTAGTTGTTTCCCATAAGAACAAGCTTTTCACATGTTTCCTCTCATTTTCATAAATTTCAATAGAGAATACACTTGGTTACTTAATGACTTAAGGCTAATGGTGGTGTTCTCGTGCTATCGTCAATTAAGAGTTCCTTTCGGACTGCTCAAAATTGCGTCCTTAAGACTAGCAAGTGTTCTACCTTAGTGATACACTAAACTAGGCAAGGCAATGGTCTCCTAGGCATTTCATCGAACATATTAATGTCATTTGGTATATTTCAATCCAAACAAGCCCTAGCTATATTTAAGTAGCCTTCCTAAGCCTAGGCTTTTGCAACTCTGGATTAGGATTACTAGCAATGAGTAATTAACAAGCAACTATAGTTAATTGTTCCTAAAGTGCAATCAATTAATTGATATCTATGAATATCTAATCCTAGAATGTCAATACTAGGTATTTTTTGACATAGATTCAATCAATGATTTAGTCCTCCCTAAACCTTGGCTTTCGCAATTTTGGCATAGGGCCGCTAACAACAATTAACTATAGGTGCCCATCAAATCATTCATTCATTAAGCACAATCAAATAGACAATCATTCATCAAGAGATAAATCCATTCAATCAATAACCTCAAAATCCATTGAGCAAACCAAGCATAAAACTCTATTTACATCATGGAAAAACCCAACAAAAACACTAGCCTAACATACTAGGTAAAAGATTAACAAAAGAGAAATAAAAAAGAAAACAAAGAAGGAAGAAAGAAACCCTTAGTTCTAAGCTCTTGCTCTCACTTCAAGGGTGCCCAAAAGACCCATAAAATGACCAACATAGACCCAATTTATAAGACTCCATTCATCCCCTTGTGAAGTGTCAAGAATGCCCCCACTTAAACCATTCATTTTAAGGACAATTTGGACCATTTTTATGCCACCAACAGGGTCACGTTCGTGACTCAAATGAGTCATGTTTGTGACCATTATTTTGCCCAATTTTTCTCCAATTTTAAGCTTTCAGAATGTGAGTCACGTTCGTGACTCCTATTCTGCCTATTTTTTAGCAAATTCAAGTGTCATGTTTGAGCCATTTCAAACCTCCATTCGTGGTTCAATTGGTCAGGAACGTGACCCATCTTTTGACACCACTTTCCACAATCTATGAAGTGTCACGAGTCCAATTTTCAGCCCTTAATTTGTGGTATTCAAGTTACCACGTTCGTGACACAAAAGAGTGCCAAAAATCCTCAAAATGAGTCCAGTTTGAGTCTAATTGAGTCCAGCATTCGTGGCTGCCATTTAGTCACGAGCGTGACCTGATTTTTTGCCATCGTTTTAGCTGCTATCTTCCAAATTTTCATAAGTCTTTGCTTGCTTCTTCTTTCTTCCAAATGATGGCCCCAAGTCCCTCGTATTTTCGACATAATCTTGGCTTGCAAACTCATCCTATGTAAGCACCAATTCACCTTTAAGTGGATCTTGATTTTGTTGCTTGCAGGACCATAATCTTTATGTCCATTTTATCCATTGTCTTCAGTTCCAAACCAAGCTTAGAGACTCACGAATTTGCGATGCAAAATGGCCCCCCTCGATGTGCCATCCTTTTTCCATGAAAACTTGGCGAAATCTTCATGTTCCTCAAATGTACCTAGATATAACCAAAGTATATAAAATAAACCCATTTGCAAGTTTTATCTAATAAATCAACATGAAAATATACTAGAATATGAATGGAATAGATGTGCATTTTTGGTCCCATCAAAGAAGATGATGAAAGAAGGGAAGAGAATAGCCTAGCTCTCATGGACTTCGAGACATACTTAAGCGATGAGGAGTGAGGTAGCTTTCTCAACACACAATGATGAATTGCTTGTTGGTTTTAAGAGTTTGAACGATGATTATCCTAAATTAATCAAAGCTAACAAGTTGCTTAAAACTAAGAATACGTTACTTAAAAGTGAGAATAAAGAGTTGGTTAAGACCTTGAGTAACTATAGTGATCATACAAAATGCTTGCATGAATGTGAAGAATTAAGTTCGCAACTCATAATGCTATAGAAGAGAGAAACATGATTATTAGAAAATATACTAATGGTAATGAAAAGTTTGAGAAATTTTTTAAAATAAAAAGGTACACATTGTTTAGATATGGTCTAAGTTGTGAAGAGTTTGGTATGGAATAATCATTAGTAAACAAACTAGATCATACAAAGAATAAGCTTAATTTGAAAGTACCTAAATGCAGAAGATGTTTGAGAATTAGCCAAAGTACTTATTAATGTTATGCTCCTAGGAGAATCATAATGGTTAATAGGATTTGGGGTTTGCAAGGAACTAAAGTCAATGAAACAGTAAATATGGCTAATAAAAATGGAGCCAAACTAGCGTGGGTACTAATCAATAATATATATTCTTATTTTGTAGGTGCATGGAATGAAGAAGAGCATCACAGGCATATGGTACATTGATAGTGGATGTTCCAAACATCTGAGTGGTGACAAGACTCTTTTTGCATGACTTGAATGAAAAGAAGACGACCATATGCCTGTGATGCTGACCTCGTCCGCCTCGTATCACACGCCTAGCTTCGCTCCGAATGTGGTCCCAACTGCTACTGACGATCTGCACAGATTCCAGCAATGACAGGTGAGTATATTTTTCAATACTCAGTAAGGCATCCCTTAGCATCTCTACATTTCGGGGTGCAGGGGAGACATCGGCCATCCCGACCTTATTCCCCCTCAAACAATAATGGCGCCCTAAAGCCATTCCAGAACAAGCAATATCAAGTGATATTGGATTCATCTTTATTGTTTAATTCAACAGGGAATCATCCTAAGTTATTAACATACATTAGGTATCAATTTGGGTGTAATTCTATCATATTTTCATGTCTACAGACTTAAAATAACGTACGCCATAGTCATATTAACGTATGCTTCAAGTTGGTAACGTATGCCAAGTATTATGCCTTAACACACGTTATTTTGGGATCCTGTCCACATGAATAACGTATTCCAAGGTGAAAATATCGTATGCTAAGTGTAATTAACATATGCCATGTCCAATTGGTTGGCATACGTTCATCAGTATTTGTTATCCGAATTCTGCCTAAGTTT
>CANYCX010840559.1:0-11689 GCA_948193385.1 Breynia disticha f. nivosa
GATCCTGTTCGCGTAGTCGGCTCTGCCGCCGGAACAGTTACATATTTTAGCACTTTAAATTTTACGCAATTTAATTTTATGCTTTTATTATTTTTCTCTTAATTTCTTTTTCTTTAATTTATCGTTTTTTCTAATTTTTGCAATTAAATTTTACGCTCTTTTTATTTTATGCAATTTAATTTTATGCATTTATTTATTATTATGCAATTTATTTACACGCTTTAATTTATTTTCGCACATTTTAAATTTCAAAGTCATTTAGATTAAATCGTTTTCATTGAAACATTTTCAAAATCATTTGATTGAACATTCTGAAAAACAACAAAAACGCGCATGATTTAATTCATTTTAATTTTCCCTTGGGTTCGATAAACTGGGTCGTAAAAATACTTCCCTTATTACTTGATTGCGTATATTTGCGCATATAAAGACGTCACTCACAATTTCGAAGCATCAGTAACCGTCCCAAACCCATTTATACCGGATTCGGATAGTGATAAATGGGTCGGATATCTCACTGATACCCTATTATAGGGTACCCACTTCGATCCCTATTTATATCCTTTTCCCAATTATTTTTTATTTCATTTCATTGAAGAAGTCTTCTATCATAATTGGACCGATGATCGAATCGAAAAAAATTAGATAGTTAGTTTATAATCGGTAATTTACTAGTCGAACCGGTACTTTAAAAATAATACAAATAAATGAGTATATTTAAATATACAAAACTAGCAATTTTACCTGTGCGATGCGGCGGGTTGCAGTTTGTTATAGTTATATTAAAATTAATAATATAAATTAAAATATCATTTTTAAAATTATTTCATATAAATAATAATTTTAATATAAATTATATTTTAATTTTAATTTCTCTCATGAGACTTTTTTATTTACAAATTTATAATTGTATTTATAAAATATTTATCTAATTAGATATCGTCATATTAATTACAATATTTATCCACTTTAAATAAATGTTATTAACATTATCTAATTAAGTATCATTTTTTTATTAAAAACATTATATGTTGTATAAAAATAATAATTTTTTTAGTGTACATAATATTTTAGATTGTATTAGTATTTTTTTAATTTATCATCATATTTATTTTTGTAATATAAATTAATGTAAATTATTTAATAAAATTAAATTTCTAATATAAATTAAATATTAAAATGTTTAGTTTAATAAAATAATTATTTTTTTAGTATAATTTTTTTAATATATATAAGAAAATTTATTAAATTTGTTATTAATCATGAAGGAGAGGATGTCAATATATTTATTTTTAATATATAGATAGAAAGATATTAAAAATAAGAAAAATTATAGAAAATTTAAAATACTACTAAAAATTATACTTCAATATAATTAATGTCAATATATTTAATTGATTAACATGTGTCAAAATATTTATGACAATATCAACAATTTTCTTATGTATATAGATTATTTAATTTTTAAATCATTTAACTTTTTTATTATTTAAAATCAATTCGGTTCAAAGGTTGAACCAACGATTTAATACCGATTAGCTTATAGATCGGTTTAAGTGATGAGTCAGATCGAACCATCAGTTCTGATCGATATTTATAACATTCTATTCTATCGTAGCTTCCACACATAAATTCAACTACCAGTCCACACGAATCTCATTCTCTTCCCACCTTCTTCAATTATCCAGGACTTACCCTCTTTTCTCTCTCTCTCTCTCTCTCTCTCTCTCTCTCATCATTTCTCTTTCTTCTGTTAATTCTCCCCTAAAAGCTCCAAAAAGTGGTTCTTTAAATGGTGCTGCAGCTGTTTTTCACAGTGGCATTCTCTGTTGTGCCTTTGACATTTTTTGTGCCACCTATGAGGAAATTGAATTTACTTGTGGAAGCCATGGAAAAATTGTTCAGAGAATCTAGAGCTTATACTGGTAGAATCTATCCAAGAGCTAGGCATGCTTGGTCTAGAATCATGGATTTTCTGCTTTGTAACTTCTGATTACATTAATCAATCTTTCTGTAACCTGTTGTTTATGTACATTATTTTCATTTCCATATTTTTTCCTCAATTTTTTCCTATTTTTGTTTGTGGTAATGTTAACTTTGTTGGTATAGTTTCTTGGTTATATTGATGAATAAAAATTATGAGCTTTTCTTTTTGGTTTGTTCCTGTTTAGCTTAATACATGGTTTTCTGTTTATCAATTATAGCAATAAAATGGGAGAAAGCTCTGCAAAGTTTAAAGTTTTGAAGGGGGAAATGATGATGAAATGAAATTAAAGAAAGGTGAAGGAGGTTAAGGTGTAGCTGCTTCTAGATGTGTAAAACGGGCCGGAACCGTCGGTTCCAGGCCGAACCGGCGGTTCACGGTTTGGGATTGGCCGGAGCCAGAACCGGAACTGACCCGTCCAAGTGATGGTTCGGGTCGGTCCGGTCGCGGTTCTGGACCGAGTTTGAATCGCTCAGTCTCAGATTGAATCGACGGTTCAAGGATTGAGTTTTATTTTTTTTGAATTTGGTTTGATCCAAACGGTTTTGGGAATTGTCTGACTATACCCTAAACCGTTTTGATTCCATAAGCTATGTCAATGGCACCAAACGGTTTGGACAAACCATTTCGATTGTTGGGAGAGCTTCTATAACTTTTTTTCAAATTTTTCAACTTGAAACGGCCAGAGAAACGGTTTATGTAGGTCGTTTCCCAGACTGTTTTCACCCTTCTGATTCAAATTTTTTTTAAAAAAAAGACGGTACCTCTATGTTTTATTAATTTTTCCTCACTTATGACGGACGAATACTGTAGTTACATAAAATAAACTAATGCAAAAAAATAAAAAATACAACAAAAAGTAAGCTCATTCCTCAACGGAAGACGAAGCGTCGGTCATGGTGTCTCCCTCATCGTTGTTCGAAGAAGACAATTGCAAACTTATAAGTTCTTGTATTCTATCTATGGCTCTAGACCAATCATCGATACATACTTGAGCTTCTAGTGAAGTTGCGCTCAATTTAGACCTCTTTTTATCCAATATATGTCCTTTCTTGCTAAAGAGTTACTCCACCGCTACGGTTGATGCGGGCACGAATAGGATTTGTAATGCCACCTTCGCGAGTGTGGAAAACGAGACATGATATTGCTTCCATTATTCTAAAATCTGAAAATTATCATTAACCTAAAAAATGTGTGGTTAGATATACTTAAAGTTCGGTGGAAAAACTAGAAGTTAAACTTCTAGATTTTTTCCGTCTATCCGCAATAAATTGCGAAACCAATCTTAGTTTATTAGGTTGTGATGTGTTAGGTAGAAGGGAAGAGGACGAGTCCTCAATAAGCATAGTGGGAGCATAATGAATTAATAATTCAGTAATTAAATTTCTAACTCTACCAACTATAAAAGAAACATCAAGTGAAAGATCATTATCTAAATATAACAAAGCATAATAATAACATAAAATATCATTTAACATTTTAAATGTATTGTTTAACCTAGTATTAAAAATAAAAAAAGCGGCTAAATAAACATCCGGAATTGTCTTAAAATAATTAAGTCATTTTGCTTTCATTTCATTAATTGCATCTTTTATTTCATCTATTTTTTCGCCTTCATTGAAAGCACCCGCTACATTCAAAGTTTGTTATAAAAATTCATAGGAAGTAGACTTATAAACATAACTAAAAAGAAAAGTGGAATCATTAAAAACTTGTAAAATATACATAATTTTTTCACAAAAAAAATCTAATTGGAAGGTAAAAAACAAATATGAAGAGTAAATTTCGCAGTATAAGAACATAAAATATTTTTATAATTACTACATTGATAAAGTAAAGTATAGGTTAAATTTCATCTATGTTCTACACCCTTAGAAAATTGTGTAGGAGTACATTATTTTGTTTGCAAAATTATCGTCACTCTATTTCTACCCTAGACCCTAACCATATATAAGTTAATACATCTTTAATTGGACTAATAAATCGTTTTAATTCCTCTAAACCATCTTAACACACAAGTTCAAAATATGACAAATACATCTAATATGAAAAAATATCTCCCCAAAATAAGGACGACACGAAGTTTTTAATTCATTAATTGAGGCGGTATTAGCACTAGCATTATCAAAAGAAATAGAAAATACCCTATTAAACTAATCTATATTCTTCTAAAATATTATTAATTATTAAATCAATATTAGATGTGGTGTGGGATCGTCAAAACTTCTACAAGCTAACACTCGTTTTTGCGTAGTAAAATTTACATCAATGTAATGACAAGTTAAACTCATATACGAGTTATTACCGAAATGATCTCTCCAAATATCACTACAAATAGAAACATGTATATCATTATTTTAAAAATAATCAATTAATTCTTTCTTTTGTTGTTTATATAATTTTAACACACTATTTTTACTTGATATCGTAAAAATGGTTTACAGGTAGGTTGAGCGCATTTAGACATTCATTTTTTAAATCCAGCTTTTTGTGAAAAATTAAATGACAAATGATCCACACTAATAAACTTACCAAAACCACTCAAAGAAAATCATTATCGTAACGAAATAAGAAAGATTTGAGAGGAAGAACTAGCAAACCCGCTTAATTAGGGTTGCCCTGCATCTATGCCGACTTTATCGGACGACTATTCTTTAAGTGTCTCGTAAAAGTCTTGTATCTGCCTCCGTGCTTGAACGCATATTCCTACCTGCAATAATTACAAGTAACATGAAATAAGTTAGATTCTTCGTCTCCTTTTCATTCTTTTGTAAAATGAACTCTAAAAAATATTGAAAGAAAAAACTCTAGCAATATTTCTTTCTTCTCCCCTCATTTTGTGTTTATTGGGTGGGAGAAGAATTTTGCTCACAATCGCTTCCTTTCAAAATATTTTGTTCGTTCGACATTATTTTGAAAAAAAATACGACTAAAACTAAAATAACAAAAAAATTTTAGCGAATTTGTGAATTGTGAGAATTTGTAAATAATAATTGAGAGATTAGAGAATAAAAATGAAAGTAAGGTGAATTTTGTGAGGGAAATAAGAGAGATATATAAAGTGGGAGAGGAGAGAGAAAATTAAAAAATAAAAAAAAAATAATCAGAATGTTTGAAACGGTAGTTCCAACAGTCCCCAACAGTCACAAGATCGTTAAGCCCGGTTGAAATCGCCGGTTCATAGTTCAGCATAATGCTGAACCGTAACCGGCCCGCCCAGTAACTGAGTTTGTCCGATTCCGAGTTCATGGAACTGGAGGGTCGGGCCGGTCTGGTTCCAGTTCGAGCAGTCGGTTCCTGGCCCAAATTACACCTCTAGCTGCTTCAATAATTACTATAACTAATTAAATACGAATGTCACATCAATATAATTAATAAAAAATTTTAACTTACATTTATTTTTTTAAAAAATAAAAAAAATGCTACAGTTATAGGGATATGTATCTGTAACTTCTTGTGAATGTGCATATATTTTTGTACAGAAGTAATAGATTAAAGACAAACTTTTTTGTATTTTAGGATAAATGTGTGAATGTTTTTTTATAATTTTTTTATAGAAGTAATATATTGAAGACAAACTTTCTTTGTATAAGAAATTATAATTTTAGAGTATTAGAAAGTAGAAATATCATAAGCAAAAAATAATATTATTAAAATTAAAAAATAGGACAGGCTGAGAGTATTGAATTGAAATTTACAGCACTTTTAATTCGTTAACTCGACTAATTCAAACTGATAGGAATGGTCTGGCTTGGTTTGTCAATTTTTCAATCCGATATAATCGATTTGATCTGAAAATTTCCTCTTATTCCAACGAAACCTATTACAGCTCCACCATTTGGTTGCATAGTTTGTCATTTCCTGTCTAACATTTTTGTTCCGTAGATATTAAGGAAAAAGCAGGGAAAAAGTAGCCCCAAAATTGTAGTACGATAAATGTGGATGGCTTTTTGTTCAAGATTCTACCGTCGCTCAATTATTGTGTACCATATCTGCCCTTTAAGTTCAACCTCTGAGTTACTTTTGCAGTTGAATTTAATGCACGAACATATACCTTATAATTCGGATTAACGAATTAAGTTCGTGTTATACCAATTCCTGTTAAATTTTAATGGGTTATAAACGGATCAATTCTGTACGACTCAAATGCATTTACGCCCTGTCCAAATTCAATTTGTTTAATTTTGTTTCGGGTTGAGTCAGGTTATCGTGTCACACTTTTTTAGATCAATTAAATTTTGAGAATTTTTTTAGGTATTTTTTAGATGTTAAATTTTTATTTATTTATATTTCAATAAAAAATTGTTTTTTTCTTTTTATTTTAATTTACATAAGAATAAATATTTTTATTCACATTTTGAATAAACATAAAGATAACATATAGAAATGAATTAAAAAATAAGAATTATGAATTGCAATTTATTTATAATTATCACTAAATAAATTGAATGTAATCATTTAAAATATTTTTATAATTTTTTTATATATTTATTTTATATTTTTCAATTTACACCATAAAGTATTTTAAATATATTAATTTTTAAATTACTAATAAATTTTTAACGAGTTATAGCGGGTTGTATTTGCGTTGTATTAGATTTACTTGTTTATTAAAATTTTTAACGGATCATAAACAAGTCAACCTATTTATGACCCAAACCTATTTATACTTTACCCAAATCTGCATAACGTATCAAATTAGTGAATCGTATTAGTTTTTATCAGATATACACAAACATGATCCATAATAATTAGCGGCATTTACGAAAATTCAAGCGAAAGCCCATCAAGCCAGAAGCTAAGGTGCAGACACATGCTTACGGGACTAAGAGATTCTCAATCCGAGGACTTGTCCTGTTAGAACAGAAACCAAAAAATTCGTCGACTTTGACTTTTTCTGTCCTGTTTCTTCCCGTGATTTTTTTATAGGATGGTTCTAAATCTTAAGTAATATCTATCCCGAGAACCGTCCCGTCCCGACCTGTCCCAAAGAACTGAAATTATAATCGAAAAAATAAATATAATTATTTAAATTATAAAATAATATAAAATATTTATTGAAAAGATTAAAAAAAAAAACCTAAACCTAAACATATTGTTTAACCAATAAAACTCTTTTCTTTTTAACTTAAATGCTTATAATCTTTTTTGCTTTGCTTTGTTTTCAACTTCTTCGATGCTTACGATCTTTTTATCAGGAATTTAAATGAGTCTTTGTTCTTCGAAAGAATGAAATTTGTCCACTCACTCTGAATAGTTATAGAGAAAAGTGAATTCAGTGTTGTATATTCAACAAATTATGAATTCAATCCGGATGAGTCTCCATATACTTTTGCTTCCTTTGAAGAATATTGCAAAAATTTTTATGCTTCAAAACTTACATTCACTCGCAACTGAAATAATATTTTGTACAATAGAATAAGCAATTTTTGCACCACATATTAGGGGATTTTAACAACTATTTCTTGAAATTTTTTTTAATTCTTCGATATTTGTCCTGTCCTAGAACCGTTTTCTCCATCCCAAAATTTCTTATATCCGTTCGTCTCGCCCCGAAATTTTGGGACGGGACAAGATGAAGATTTTTAACCTACGGGATGAGTCTGAATCTTCAAAAAAAAAATAAATCCCCGAACCATAGAACGGGATTGGAGAGTTGTAATCCCCGTCCCATCCCGTTCCGTTACCGTCCCATCCCATAAGACTATCTTTTCATTTAATAATTCAGGAAAAAAAAATACAATATAACAGTTGTTTCAAAGAGGATCAGATATTTCCAACATTGCTAAGTTTGGATCAAAACTTCAATTTATTACTATCTATTGGACTGCTTAATTACAGTTTCTATTATTGACATGAAAGAACAAGTAATCAATGAAAGAATTTGAATGAAATGAAACTTTAGAGTGATAAAAAGAATGAATCAATACGAGTAGTCTTGCCATGGCAGATGAATCAATACGAGTAATCTTGCCATGGCAGAGTCATATATATCAGTTGGACAGAGTGCAAGGCTTGAGGAACCAAAATACATCCAAAGCTTTTGCTTCTCTTCCATCTACCATTGTCAAATTTCTGCCTTTATCCTCCATTTTCTCCTTCATTAATTCCTTACTTTGCTTCACTTCTTGAAGAATTCCCCTCTCCTGCACAAGTTCATCATCCTCATCACATTATTTCACCATCAACCAACTTTCTGAAACAAAATTCCATTCTAAATCCATACCATAAGTGAAGATTTGGAATGCTTTGTAGGTGTTGTTTTGGATGGTACACGAGTTGCAGAGAAGCATTGAGGAGAAGGAGGATTGGTCCTGATTTGGAACAACCGTTCCTCGTCCTTGTGCTTTACGTTTGCCATGTTCAGTGATACTGGGATGTTCTCAGCATCTTCAACAGTTCTGCAGAATAGAATTCACTTAGCATCTATATTATAACTTTATTAAGACTTGTAAACTTGGAACAAGTAGTGTGAAAGAGTGTTCTTACTTCTTCCTTCTCAGCTTTGCCTTTGTGCTTCCTTTTTGGGTTCCTTCCGAGTTTTCTACACTTCTTTCGAGCAACGGCTTCCTTTCTTTCTCCTTCACATCCACCTGTTGTGAAACATTATGCGATTTGTCATTTCCGACTTGCCTCTTCGGCTCATTTGGCTTCTCATCATCTTCTCTCTCCCTCCCCCTCATTGCCATTTTCTTCAGTTCAGAGCAAAATTCAGTAATTTGATTTAGTATATCCTTCCCTGCAAACAGATTCCTGGCTGATAATGTAGGTTTCAGCTTCGGTGCCCCATTGATTTGTTGCATTTCGTCAGCTGGATTTTTCCTTTCAGTGCTTGATTTGATAGTTGTTTTCATTGACTTGGAATGGTCATTTAACGGAGTTGAAAAATTCGGGTTCTGGTTTTCACCATCTTCATTGAGTTTGGATTTATGAGGAGGTGTTGATGAAGACTGACTTTGCCCTCTTCTCTTCAATTTGCCATCTCTACACACAATCCATCATCAAGAAACCAAATTCACACCATTTCCAAAAATCTTGATATCTAAATGCTACAAATCTCGATCTTTCTTTTATTAAAAGATAAATCTTAAAATGGATACAACTTGATTATTACCTCTGACTCCAGTCACTGAAGTAGTTCTTCAGTTTTTCAGCAGAGAATGAAAGCTGCAATACCAGAACAAATCAATGCATCAACTCAATTACTTTGTTCAAGCTAGATTTTACATTGACAAGATCAAGAAAATTAACAAAAAGATGCAATCTTTAAAAAACCCATAAAGAAATGAGGATTCTTGAAACAATCCTAAATAGATCAAACTTTCTATTCTAAACAATTTTCTCAAAAAACCAAATAATCTTAGCTAAACCAACAAGAAAAAACCTTAGAATTTGGAGTAGATTTAAGAAAATCTTCAACTGACTTTGGATGGTTACAATCTGAAACAAAAATAGTAACAAATAAGACCAAGTAAATAAAAGAATCAATATGAACACACAAACAAATATAGTAACATACCAGGCTTACAAAACCATGATTCATCATCAATGGAATCTTCAGTAGCCAAGAAATCAACCCATTTAGGAGCATTAATATTCTCATACAATTTGTCTTCTTCAAATATGGATTCTATTCTTTTCCAATCAATTTTTGCAGGTTCCATGGAAAAGCAATGAACTTTTTTTTTTCCTTGAAAGAAAGAAGATGAAGAGAGAAGATTTAGAAATAGAGCAAACCAAAATTTTGGGGAACTGAGAAGGGTTTTAGAGGGAAAGAAAGGTAGAGGTGAAGAGTAGTGAGGATTTGACCGTTAGAGGTCAGTGAGTGTAAAGAGAGAGAAGGAAAGAGGGAACGTTGGTGGGGGCAAGTTATGACCGTTAGTATATTAATATATTGTGGCAAATATGTAAGTATATTTTTTTTTGTCCGCCGTGTCGACGACACCGCCTGGTATTCGGTGGCCACATTGGACCCCGACTATTCCAGACCGCTCCGGGAGGCTTGGGAGCTACCGAAGGGGAGTGCTCCCACGCCAGGAATCGAACCTGGGCGGACCCAACGCGAGACCTCTAGCATGGGGTCGATTGCCACTCGACCACTACCACTTTGGTAATATGTAAGTATATTGTTTATTGAATGGTTGGAACCTTAAATCACACACTCAATTTACAATTATTATCCCTCTAAAATCTTAACTATTTTTGTATCATTCAATCCTTTTAATTTCTAAAATTTTAACATTTAAATAAAAGAATTAATATGGTTTCAAAAAAAAACTAAAAGAATTAATACTGTTAATTTTTTTTTAACTTAGTGATTATATAGATAGCATCTCCTAAATTTCTAAATATATAATATTAAATAAAAAATCATAACACTTAATAATATTTTCCAAAACATAAATACTTATAAATTTGAGCTATAATTAGCTAAAGAACTAGAATATTTTGTACATATTGTAAATTATAATACCATCTAGAAGTGGACATGACTCGATTTGAGTTGATTTTTTAATTGAACAACTAATTGAACGGAAGATTTCAGTTTTTCTTTCACGAAATCTATAGTGAATCTGCATTCAGACGAATCAATCAGTTCAATTAACCACCAATTCAGTTTGGTTAACCACTAGTTCAGTTCGATTAGTAATTTTACCAAAATTTGATTTGTGATTCTAGAAGTTGTATATATAAAATCTATTAGTTTTTGTATTGTTATTGTTTATGTTGGTTTCAACGACAATGAGAAAGAGACATGAGAGAACTGTGATGGTTCCATTTGAAAAGAAATGAATTGATATGAGTTGTGAGAAATGAAAGAAAGTATGGGTATGCTTAAAACTCTTATGTATGATTTAGTTTGTTGAAGAGTGCATGTGACTATCAACTTGATTTATTGAGTATGCTATTGTGTGCAAATTTGTTGATTATCATTAAAAGGAAATGAGTATAAAGGCTTTGAATGTTTTATGTTGTGTGTGTGGAATTTTCGCTAAGTAAAACACTAAAGGACGATAATGATGATCAATGTGGTTTATGTCCTCTGTAATGTGTGTCGGCTATTTTGATACGTATTCTATATCTGATGATTTGTACTAACGTGCATGAATAACGTATGTTGATTTGGAATTTCCTTGATTAACGTATGTTGCTCTGTCTTTATGCGTACATTACTTTTCTTGTTGTGGGCCAATAAAAAGAACGAATACGTAGGATGATTCGATAGAAGGATACCTTCCATAATACATTTGGTAAGGATAGTGAAAGATCATAACTAAATCAAAGTCTGATAGTTAATGAACAAGTGTATTGACTTTATGGTGAAATAAGTGACGTTGAAGATATCCACCTACTGAGTTTTAATACTTGTGCATGTTTCTGTGTAAATACTTCTCATGCACGGGCTAGGGAGGCTGCCTTGTAGATGTGTACTTCTACACTTTTGAGAGCTCGGGACTACTCGTTGCGAGGTCGGAGATCCACTCATATTCTTTTGTTATTTTGCCTTCTAAATGAATTTTCAAAATTTCGTTTTGTTAATTCTGAGAATTCTCGTATACATACCCTTTACATGATCTCACATATTTGTAAACCCTTTTGAAAATATGTGGTCTCGCATATATATATTGTATCAAAAATATTGTAATGGTGGGAATTTCACTTAGCTCATTGGGTATTCAAGTTACTTTCATAGTGTATCGGAAA
>CANYCX010840601.1:0-23396 GCA_948193385.1 Breynia disticha f. nivosa
CAGTATTATTCTTCACAGTACAAATAATTTCATATATTACTATTCAATCAATAGTAAAATACTATTCATAAATCAAAGAAAAATTATCCACAATTAATTTTTCTTTTTATTAATTCTTAACATATTTATCAATTCAAATATTAGCACATTATCAAAACATAATTTAAATACTAAATATATATTATATTTAGTACAACAGTAATTTCATCCATGATATTATGGCATTGTATGAGTACGCTGTGACATGTTCATGGTAAGGAAAAGAAAAGAGAAAAAATTGGAAAAAAGGAGACTCACCATTGGGTAAATAATGGGAGCGTGTGCTCAATAGGGATGGATCCGTCGATATAATGGGAGTGTGTGCTCAATAGGGGAGAGCCTAAGAAATCCAACAAAAAATGGAGCATGTTCTCACCGTTGATAATTAAGGAGCATGTGCTCACCATTGATAATTAAGGAGCATGTGATCACGAAGGAGAGATCCTTCAAAGTAAAAGATAATGAGTGTTACCCGGGTGATTTTGTATGTGAAATGCATTGGCATATGATTTGGACAATGCATTGGCATAAGATTTGGACATTCATTTGCATTTAAGTGATATAACATGTATAATTGTATGCTTTATTTTGAGTTTAATGGATGTTAAGAATTTTGAGAGGATGACTAAGGAATGCTTGTGTGAAATTGTATGTTTGACTATGAGACTAATGAGTATCGTGTGAATTAATTGCTCGTAAATGGAAGAGACTAAATAAAGGATGAACAAGTATGGTAAATGATTATGAGTTGAGGAATTGTGGTCATTTGAGTGAAAAGTGGTTGATATGTTAATGTGTGATTGAGTGATGAAAGTGTGTTATGTACTGCTGAAACTGCAAGTCGAAACGGGCTGGGAAATGGGCGGCACAAACTGTTTCCTAAACCATTTCACTTCCAGGGATTTCAATGGGGTTTGAATGGTTTCTAGAACGATTATTATTCTCTAAACTATTTCACTTCCAATGAGTTCTAGTAGTGTCAAAACAGTTTTACCTAAACCGTTTTAGTTCTAGGGAAGTTCAGTATAGTGAAACGGGCTGACAAATGATTTACCCAAGCCGTTCCCCAAGCCATTTCTGCCTAACAAAAAGTGTATTAAATGCATATTTAAAAGAAGAGACAGTAACAAATAAATGACACGCAAAATGGAAACTCAGAAAATAGGAGAGATAGAACTTCACATATGAATAATCACCTAAAGCACTTAAAGAACGATTACTTATGTATTAACTGCCTTGGTAAGTGTTATAGGTGTACTTGCTGGGTATTTAGTTACTCCCAATGTGTGTGTGTTTGTGTAACTTTTGCAGAGCGACAGTAGCATACGGTGGGACTTTGTTTTTGGTGGTTGCTAGCAGTGTGATACTATTCACGAGGTCGTGGCTCCTAGCTTTTGGTTTTAACGCTTTTGTACATCTATGCACACCTTATTATAGAAAATAATTTACATACAATTATTTGTAAATCGATTCCATATCTTCTGCATAGCTTTCATAACATTATCTTGTATATGATTGAACAATGGTCATAACCTATAAATGATGCATATATTCATCTTTCTCTTCCCTCTCTTGTTTATTAAATTGTTTTAAAAAAATGGTTGCCAAAATTCTATATTTTATCCGAAAATGAATTTTGTGATTTGAGCGTCACATTTAGTGGAATCAGAGCAGAGATTAGATTCCCTACGGATTGTGCCAAAAACTGCTTGCATTACATCTTGATTTATGAAACCTAAAGGTTTTGGAAATTTGACTTCTATAGAATGAAGCCAATTGACAATGCATTGCACGAGGCTGTTGAGTCCCAAGATTTTATGCAGGGGTAGGAATCAGCCCTAGGACACGGAGCACTGCCTGCAGATGGTACTATTCCACCTTTTGACCATGTCTATGCACATTTTTTGAGATGATGCAACAGATGATGGGAAGACAAGGGGGTCGACAGGATGATGGTATAGACAGAAATTTTAGGGAGGTGCACAAACAGGGTACTAAATATTTTGAGGGGACTGTTAATCCCTTTGAGGTTGAGGATTGGCTTCGACACACGAGCAGATATTTTATTGGATGAGATGCACACCAGAGCAGAAGCTGAGGTATACTACCCCACTGTTATAGAAGGGACATAGGACTTGTAGGAAGCGGTCTCTGGGAGCCAAAATGATCCCCCCACACTTACCTAAGGCAATTTTCAGAGGGAGTTGGCCAACAAATGCACCCATCCTCTCTACCATAGTCATAACAAGATCGAGTTCTTGGAGCTGAAGTAGAAGGACCCGACAGTTGCTGAGTATGAGGCTCAATTTACCAGACTCTCTCGTTACGCACCCGAGGAGGTTGCGACTGATCAGAAGTTGAGACATGCTTTTAGAGGAGATTGTGGTTTAATATTTACAGCCGCATTGCCATGAAGTAGCCTACTTATCAGATGTTTATAGACTGCTCTGAGGGCTGAGGAGCTATTGGCCGAGAAGGGCCGATGAGATGGGAAGAAGCAGAAGGTTTCAGGTGGATTCAGTTCCACCGAAGGCCATAAGAAGACCAATTTCAGGCCCCTAGGAGTGTGAGTAGGGGTGACAGTCAGATAAGAGCAGGTTCCAGGTGTAAGGGAGGTCATTCCTCCAGACCACCTACATTCGAATGCCAAAGGACCATAGTACACACTGGTGCAGATACTAGGGATCTATATTACTACTACAATCAACTGGGCCACCTTTCCCAGAAATGCCACTAGAAGGCCCTAAATGAGGGATGGTCAGTCTCTAATCAAAGTAGTGTCATAGGCATTGAGCAGCTACTACTATCGACAAAGGCCGAGGTCGAGGTGGGAGGGCTATGAGCACCACCTCGAGAGGCGAAGGAGCTTCTCATTTTATGGCTCCACCTCAGGCATGTGTCTATGCTATGACATAAGATGAGGTGAAACCAACCCCGACGTGATTACTAGTATGATCTCTATCTTTGAACATGATAAGTTGGTATTAATTATCATAGGATCCACCTGCTCATTTATTAGTGAGTCAGTGATAGGGCAGATTGGGTCTAGTGTAGAGCCGTTGTGATACGTAAAAGCAGTCATTATGCCTACTAGGGTTTAGTTATTATTAGAAACATGTTAAGGAACTACGAGTTAAAAATTGGTGAGCTGGGTTATGTGATAGATTTGATTGTTTTGAGATTGACGAGGTATGAAGTTATTTTAGGGATGGACTAGTTGTCTAAAAATAGAGCTATGGTGGATTGCTATGTGAAGAAAGTTGTAGTAGGGTTAATGGTGAGAGGAGAGTATTATCAGTGGTGAGCAGAAGGTTATGCCTTCCTGCTTAGTATCAGCAATAATGGCTGCAAAATTGATAAGAGGGGGGTGTGAGGCCTACTTGGCGTGTGTGACAAATGTGGGTAAGAAGAGATTTGAGGTCAGAGAGGTGGAGGTAGTGAGAGACTACCCAACGGTTTTTCTGGATGAGTTATCGGGACTGCCACCTCCGAGAGAAGTCGATTTTGAGATTGAGTCGGTACTGAGAGCAGCGCCAGTATCAGTAGCACCGTATAGAATAGCAGCAGTAGAGTTACAAAAACTGAAGAGGAAGTTGGAGGAACCCCTACAAACGGGTTTATCTGGTCGAGTGGGTCATAATGAGGTGTACCAGTGCTGTTTATAAAGAAGAAGGATGGAAGCCTGTGGTTGTGTATCGATTATCGCCATCTCATATGTGTGCATATGAATGTTATGCAAACACATGCAAATGCTCCAGAGTCTTATGCCTATGAATGTTATGAAAACACATGCAAATGCTCCAGAGTCTTACTTCCTATTTTCTTTTAATTTTTCCGTCGACTTCTCACAAGCATCGAGAATCTCTCTCTGCATCTATAATCACTCTCAAAATCATCCTCAGACCTGCCTAGGATATTGGCCCAATGTCACGCAATCAAGCAACACAAATGAATGAATAATGCATTCAATGGCCACTCTCAATATCATAATCAAGTATGCTCAATCAAGAAAATCACATGTTTTTCAATCATATATGCAATCACATGCTTTTAACATCAATGAGATGTCAACCATATATCAAAATATCAAATGAGCATACCAATCACCATCAAGGCAATACTAATAACAATATCAACATGCTTATAACACATAACACCAGCAAGAATCAATATTCAAGCTTTTAAAGTTTATTAAAACATATTTATGAGCATTTCTTACTTTGTTTTTCATTATTAAACTTTAAAGATTCTTGTTAGTTTATCTTACCAAGTGTATGAATATTTCTCATATCATAGTAAACATACATACTTACTTGTAAACCATCATAAATCCCTTACCTCGACTATTTTACGAAGTCGGCGTCGGGCGTAAATTTCAATCCGAATCTCGTCTAAATCCTTCTAGACAAAAACAAGCATATGGAGGCTGTTAATCACTTAATTAATTACTGAGTTTACATCTAAACTCATCAAATCATCCCCTAGCAATTCTCATCATTCCTTTTTCAAGAAATAATACTTCTAAGTTCCTTTGTATCCTTTTTCCAATGCTCTAAAGCATTCCCAACAAGTTAATAACTCTTAAACTATTTACTCTTATGTTTCCAGCAACCAAACTACATTCTTTAGCCTAATAACTTCACTAATCAGCAAGTTTAATTCACTTTTTTATGCAAAAGAAGCATAATCCTTACCTTGAATGAACTTGAGCTTTGATTCTTGTAAGAAACTAAGTTTCTTCTTGCTGGAATTCACCTCCTCACTATTCTAGGGTTTCTCTGATTCACCTGCTAGTTTACTTTTCTCTGTTTTAAAAGTGAATTAATCAGAACCGATACTGTTCGATTAAACCCAATAGACACTACCTAGGGCACGGTTCATGCTGACAGATCGTGTTTTGCTTTTCTGGCTCGAGTTCTTGTTTTATCGTGCATGAGCTCATTTTGTAATAAATTCAACACAAGGACATGCTGGTTTTCCAGGATGAGCACGATGTCATGTTGATCATCCTTTATGAGCACGAGGGCATGCTCATGCTCGTCTTCTTTGCTATTTTTCCTAATTTTTACCTAAGTCAATTCGATTCAATCCCGTTTTAAGCTATTTTTTATATATTTTATTTCCTTTAATTTTTAGGACGTTATAGCCAGAGTTAGAGATCACAGAGGATCTCACTTATGAGGAGGAGTCAATGGAGAGCCTAGACTGACAGGTCCATCATCTGTAGAATCGAGAGATTCCGATGGTTAAGGTGAAGTGCAGTGTCCATTCACCAAAAGAGGCTACGTGGGCGATAGAGAGTGACATTCGAAAGTGTTAACTACATTTCTTACAAAGACTTAAGGCAATTGAGGTATGTACTAACATCTTGTAAACGTGGATGTTTAAGTGGTTGATAAACTAGACTGTAAAATTTCGAGAACAAAATTTCCTAAGGGGAGAGTTATAACGCCCCAAAATTTTTGTCAAAAAATATACAAGAATGTGAAGTTACAGTGGCAAATGGCCTAGGGAATAGTTTGCTTAAACTATTTCCCAAACCTTTTAGGAAACAGGTAACCAGTTTTTATTGTACTAAAAAATAAAGGAAATGGGTAACCAAATGATTTGTTCAAACTGTTTGGCAAATCATTTTGACCTGTCGGGTTTTAAAATTAGAAAATGTGAAGAAAGAGAAACAAAAACCCTAAAAATAGCCAGCCAAACTACTCTTTTCATCCTACCCTAAAAACCCTTCATTCCAGAGCCTAAAACCACTAGGTTTAACCCTAAAAACCCTAGATCTAGTAGATCTTGGCCTAAGGAAGGGATTACTCAGTGATTCTCTTCGAAGAAACAAGGTAAGCTCTAACTTTACACTTGATTCTTGTGTGATTTTGAGTCTAGAGTGGGAAAAAGAGGTATTTTGGATGTGATATGGGTAATGGAAGTAATGTAGGTGGATTGTGAACTAAAGACTAAGAGTTAGGAAAAAAATTAAGATTTTAAGGTTTAAGGGAAATTGGGGGTTTTGTTAAATAAGAATAGGAATGTTAAAATTGAAAGTGAAATTGTGGTTAATATGGAAAATGTGGTTGAAAACAATGTAGGGAATGTTGTTCGAGATCTGGATTGGAGTTAAGTCGAGCATCGACTTCACAGGATTCGAGGTTAGGGCATCGCACCACACTTACCTTGGTATGTCTTGCATCTATATGGTTAAGTATGTTTGATATGTACGAAATGATGATTCATTTGTGAGTGCTTGATGTGTCTATAGAGATTTCACTTATATTGCGTGTATTGTTGGTTTTGGGTGATTATTAGATTGGCAATGTGCTAGGAAAATGATTAACAAAGTATTTGAATGAATTAATGAAAGTGATACCTTGTGGGTTATGAATTGATGATTATTGTATGTTGTATCATGGATGAAATGGGAATTGATTATAAATGTGTAAACATAATGATTTTGTAATAATGCATATGACATGTATTATATGGAATTGGTTATGGTTTCATCCATGACATTGTGGCATTGCATGAGCAAGGTGTGACATGTTCATGGTGAGGAAAAGAAAAGAGAGAAAACTGGTAAAAACAAGGAGCGTGTGCTCACTGTCGGTAAATAATATGAGTGTGTGCTCAATAGGGAGAGATCCATTAATATAATGGGAGTGTATGCTCAGTAGGGGAGACCCTAAGAAATCTGACAAAAAATTAGAGTGTGTGCTCACCGTTGGTAATTTAGGAGTGTGTGCTCACGAAGAAGAGATCCTTCAAAGGAAAATATAATAAGTGTTACCCAGGTCATTTTGTGTGTGAAATGCATTGGCATATTCATTGGGCATTAATTTGCAATTATGTGATATAGCATGTATAATTGTATGCTTGATTTTGAGTTTAATGGATGTCAAGTGTTTTATGAGGATGGTTGAGGAATGCTTGTGTGAATTAATGGCTCGTAAATGGAAGAGACTAAATAAAGGATGAACAAGTATGGTAAATGATTATGAGTTTAGGAATTATGGTCATTTGAGTGAAAAGTGCTTGATATGTTTATGTATGATTGAATGATGAAAGTGTGTTATGTACTGCTGAAACAGCAGGTCAAAACGGGCTAGGAAACGACTGTACAAACTGTTTCCCAAGCCATTTTACTTCAGGGATTTCTAGTGGGGCTGGAATGGTTTCCAGAATGGTTTACATAAACCATTCTCCAAACCATTTGTGACGCAAAATTTTTGTAAAGTTCATTTTTGAATAAAGACAAATTTTAGCACCATTTTTTTGTTTTTCAAACAGTTAAGCTAAGCAAGAAATGAATAAATAGTTTTCAAACCCGTCAATTCAAATAATACATCAACTATAGTTTGAAATGCGGAAGCTGTGGAAAAACATTTAGAATGATATGTTTATAAAACTCATCTATGCTAATGTACACATAGGTATATATGCATACACAACAACCCAAATAACTAGGAGCTCGACCTTTAGTATCGCACCACTCAGCCTCACTGATCACGTAGTCCCATCCCTGATACCTGTCACTCTGCACACAAATCAACAGTAAACATGGGTGAGTATATAAAATATACTCTATAAGTGATCCCCTAGTGTTATCAAAGTTGGGGTGCAAGGGAGTTATCGGCCTCCACGGCCTATCCTCCCTAATGGCTCGCCATAACCATGCCACAAACAAGTTATTTATGTCTTTGACGACTTAGGAATTCATCCTAAATCATTCTCTCACTTTAGATATTCATTAGCACATTATTCGGGCTAAAACTAAGTTTACTGCACAAAAATATCGTATGTTTATGCCCAGGTAACGTACGTTATGCTTCAACAATTCCCAGGGTATGAATAACGTATTTTTTACTCAAATTAACGTAGGTCTAAACTAGGTAATGTACGTTAATACACCTAATAACGTACGTTAATAAGGTTCTACATCATTCTGTTTATTTCTGAATTACATATCATACTTACACATTTTCCAATTCACTTAACATGTCAAACTACCTCCAAGAACACTTGTATAACTTACCTATACACTCGAAACACCATAATTATCCATTAAACATATGATTAACACTCTCAATCAAGATCAAATCAACCAACCATAACATTAATTTACACTTCATGTATTCTTTTCATATTTCCATCTCTTAATATAATTTTCACCACACTTATGCTCATCCATTGACATCATATTCCAAGCATCAACAACATTTAATCACTTACATTCAAGTCATCTAATTCATAATTATATTCATCCATCAATCCACATTCACTCATATCAACACATGAGATCATTCAAGCCATAAGTACACTAAAGTAACACCAAGTTCATCACATCTTCATTTCCATATCTCATATAATTTCCTTTTAAGAATATAGATAACACATTACCATCAAATAACTATAATCCAAACAAATCAACATCAAATCCCACAACGTATACAATTGAACATAAAACACATAACGCATTCGCATTCGTCAAGCTCATGCAAGAGCACATATCATTCAATCATATGTCATCGGATCACAAACCACAATGAGGCATGACCATACAAGATTGAAACACATTCCACAAAACTACATCAAACACATTTGCTCAATCATAATTCAACTTCATATCATAGCCATGCATTCATTTCAATGCACCCAATATCATGTATGCATAATGAATGCTAATGCAATGCTAATGCATTGTCCAAATATATGTACCCCGGGGTCTGTAACATCGGGTCTAGCCTGACATCAAATCATCGAGCTCTCGCTCGGCATCAAATCATCGGGATTGGCTCAACATCAAGCTCTCACTTGACATCAAATCACAATTGGGCTAATCCCCTATTTTTTTCACAATTGGGCTAATCCCCCATTTTATCACATTCCGTCGGGCCTTGGTCGGCATCGAGCTCTTGGTCGATATAAACATAACACTAAGATTCAAGATCTTGTGTTCTCAAACATTTGGGCTAATCCCCCATTTTATCACATGTGAGCTATAAGCTCTCGTATCTCAATGCATTAACATACACGTGCTCATGCCAATACAATAATGGTATGTATGAATGCAACTCCATGCATTTCATCTCAAACTTTCTCACAACACATGCACATGAATGTTCCACAAAAATAATCCATTTCACAACATAAGCCAAATGCTCCTAATAGCCAAACTTGTGGCATAAATCAAACATACTTCGTATGTAACTCATATGAGTTCATCATAAAATCAATAAGGAACATTCTCACATGCGCATGATAAACAAACATATTTCAACATAGTATTCACAAATACATAATCACACATACCATACACAATTCATCACAAACTTTATACTTATAATCATTCAACACATTTACAATAATACATAGTTATAAGCACACTTATAGCATACACATGTACATTCCACAGTAAGCGTTAAAGAACACTTACCTCGCGTTCCCACGAACTCTATTCGGTCAAAATCGCCGATTCGGGTTCCATTTATCGTCTCCTACACAAAGTATAACACATTTTAGGTTATAATCAACATTCTATACTTAATTTCCCATTTATCTAACCATATCCTTGAAATCCCAAAATTCTCTCATAAACCCTAATTCCTTAAATCTCATGAAATCTCGTGTTTTTTGGTTAATGGTTTATGGAATCTTGACCTACTAGGAAAACCCAACAAAACCCTACCAAATGCACATGAATTCACATAAATTTCAGCCTTAAATTGAAATCTTACCTTTCCTCAAAATCCATAGCCAAGAGGAAATCAGATGGACGGATTGTTGTGTTGTTTCCTGGCTGAAATCCTTGAGTTGGTAGGTTGTTTTAGTGTTTAGAAGGTTCTAGGATTGGTGTGTGGAGGTTAAGAGAGACTTTGGAGAGTGTGGGGGTGTTTTTCCCTCGGTTATGGCTGTTCTCGACCTTTTAATGACATGCCCCCGATATCGTATGTTTATTTTAACAATTAACGTACGTTAACAAAATGCAACTTCTGGGAAAATTAGTATGAATAACGTACGTTATTCATAGGAATAACGTACATTATTCCATCACTCATCAAATAACGTATGTTTAAATGTAAATAATGTACGTTCTTTGCATGCAGACATTTATTCTTAGCATTTTCTGACCTCTTTTGATCCCAGAAATACATATCTTTATACAAACATACTTGTAACTTATTTTAAACATCATTCTAACTTAATTAAACATCAATAAACCTTGAATTAACATACATATACACATATATACAGCATCCCACAATGATTTATCCTCAAGAAACATAAAATGTTTAAATTTTGGGGCGTTACACCATTTCACTTCCAATGAGTTCTAGTAGTGTCAAAACATGTTCAGGAACGATTTAACCCAAACCCTTTCCCAAAAAATTTCAGTTCCAAGGAAGGTCAGCATGGTGAAACAGGCTGACAAACGGTTTATCGAAGTCATTGCCTAGACCATTTTTGCCTAAATAGTGTATATTAAATGAAGATTTAAAAGAAAATACGGTAACAAATAAATGACAAGCAAAATGGAAAGTCAAAAAATAGGAGAGGTAGAATTTCACATATTAATAATACACCTAAAGCACTTAAAGGACGATTACTTATGCATTAAATACCTTGGTAATTGTTGTAGGTGTACTTATTAGTATTTAGTTACTCACGATGCGTGTGTGTTTGTGTAACTTGTGAAGAGTGACAGTAGCGTGCGGTGGGACTTTGTTTTTGGTGGTTGCTAGCAGTGCGATACTATTCACAAGGTCGTGGCTCCTAACTTTTGCTTTGACTTAGATCTTCTTGGGTTCTTTAGTTTGCATGTATGCATCACCTTTAGAACTTAACTAACTTACACATGCAAGAACTCAAGATAAAGGCAAATGACATAAATTCATAAAGTGTTAAGTTGTATCAATTTTCTCATTGTGGATTTAAATTCTATTTTAAGTGTATAGATCTAGGGTTTTAATAGTGGGGTTAAAATAGGTTTTTTGCAAGTTATCAAGTGTATATATATATATAGATGTCTTATTATCTTCATTGTAGTCTTTAGCCAATACATCAATAAATACTAATCTTTCTGTCTGTGGACGTAGATCAAATTGATCAAACCTCATAAATCTTGTGTCTTTTTTCTTATTCCAAATCTAATTCCATAAATCTATTGCACAATTTCCTAACAAGTGATATCATATCTTGGGGATTGATTCTACAAAAAAAGATGTCGACTCAAAATTTTGAAGTTAAACGGTTCAATTATTCAAACAACTTCACCTTGTTAAAGTTGAAGATGAAGGCTCTTTTGGTTCAGCAGCGGTGTGTAGCAGTAATAGAGGGAAAAGAAAAACTATCAAGATTGTGGTTGTCAAAAGTAGAGAAGGAAGAGATTGTGTTTATGACTCATAAAGCAATTCTCTTGAGTTTGGCAGATGAAGTTCTAAGGGAAGTAGCCAATGGTACCACTGTAGTGGGCTTGTGGCGGAAGCTTAAAACAAGTGCGAAAAAAGTCACTAACCAACAAAATTTATCAAAAGAGGAGATTGCATAGCTTGAAGATGTCAGAAGGTATGAAGATTAGAGATCACCTTCACAACTTTAACAAAATTATACTTGATTTGCATAGAGTAGGTGTAATGGATGAAGATGAGGATCAAGCCATGATATTTTTGTGTTCTTTCCCTAGTTCATATGAGAGTTTTATTGATACTATGATGTATGGACCTAATAGTATTTCAATAAATGATGGGAAGGATGTTTTACAGTCAAAAGAATTGAAAAAATGATTTATAATGCAGTCAATAACAGTGTAGACAATATGTTAACTATGAGCAGAGGTAGGAGAACAGACAGAAACAATGGTGGGCATAACATGTCACATTCTAAATTTAGGGCTACAATGAAGTGTTATCATTGTAAGAAGAATGACATTTTAAGAGTGATTGTCCTGAATGTAAAGAGGAGAATGGACAGGAAACAAAGGGTAATGCTCAACTTGTTGTAGCTCAGAATTCTCCAAATCATTATAATTCTGGTGAGGGTGAAGGTGGAGATATTTTAAATGTGTGTATAGATATTACAAAAGACACTTAGGTTCTTAATACATGTGCTACTTATCATACGAACTATTCATAAGAACTGTTTACTTCTTTTAAGAAGTGGGATGGCATTATGAGGTTAGGTGATGATGGAGATTTGAGTGTTAAGGGCAGTGGATCAGTGCATATTAAGATGTATGATAGAATAATGGTGAGGACATTGGAAGCTTGGTATGTCCCCAAACTGAAGAAAAAATTAATTTTTGTAGGTACACTGGATAAGAATGGGTACATATTCTCTAGGAGTGGTGGAATTCTTAAAGTGTCTTTGGGTTCTTAGGTCATGATGAAGGTTACTTTTTAGCATGAGATTTATACATTGATGGGTAGTTTAATGTTGGGAACTACAACAGTTTCTAGCGCTTTGGTAGATGATTCAATAGGAAGCATGGCAATATTTCTGAGTGTTTGGGATATTTAAGTGAAAAAGGCTTGTCATCATTGTGAAGGAAAGGTTCATTAAGGAGTGTTAAGATCGAGAAGCTAAAGTTCTATGAGACTTGTGTAATGGGCAAGCAGTGTAAGGTTAAATTTAATATAGGTGGTCACACTATTAAGGGGATCCTTGAATATGTGCATTGTGATTTGTAGGGTCCTACTCCGGTGGAGTCTCATAGAGGATTCAAGTACTTTGTAACTTTTATTGATGAATTTTTTAAGAACATGTAGGTGTATTTTCTAACATTAAAGGATGAAGTGTTTGGGAATTTTAAGGAGTGGAGGACAATGGTAGAAAAAAGGATCGGTCAGGTAGTCAAAACACTCAAAACAAATAATGGTCTTGAATTATATAACAATGAATTTGAGGAGTTTTACATGAAAGAAAACATAGTGAGGCACCACACTGTGTGGTAAACACCATGACAGAATAGTGTGGTAAAACAGATGAACCAAAAACTTGTTCAGTGTGCTAGGTGCATAAGGATAGTGTTACGTTGGCAAAATAATTTTGGGATGAGGCAGTTAATACTGCTGCTTATCTGGTTCATTGATCGCCATCAACTGTAATCGATTTGAGGATTCCACAAGAGGTATGGTCCAGTAAACCTTGTAATTATTCTGGATTAAGAATATTTGGCTGTCCTACATATGTTTATGTTAAAAATGAAAAACTAGAGTTGAAAGTAATGAAGTGCATACTTTTAGGATATACAACAATAATGAAAGGTTATAGACTATGGTGTGATGAGAAGAATAGGTTCACTATAGTAGATATGTAACCTTTGATGAATCTACTATACTAAGCCAGAATGAGGAGTCTGGCGATCTTGAAAGAGATTTGGGTGCAGACTAGATAGTGGCATTTAGATTGAGGCTACTGTGAGTCTGACAGTTACAGAGTAGCCCAATATCAACCAGGATGATTCACAGAGTATAGCAGTGAGGAGATCAAGGCATGAGATCTGTAGGCCTATAAGGTATGTGGATTGTGTTAGTGTTAATATACTAATCTTTTTGTTTATGCCTAGGCAATAGCAGAAGAAATTCACTCGAATAACCAAAGATCACGCAAGGAGGTAGTGAGAAGTAAAGATAAAAGAAAATGAGAGGAATCAATGGAGGAGGAAATGACCTCATTGATGAAGAATTAAACTTGGGTATTTGTGCCATTACTTTGGCCTAAAAGAGCAAAGCGAGATGATTGTAAATGGCTTTTAAGGATTAAGGATGGTATTTCAGAGAATGAACCACCAAAATACAAATCTAGGTTGTTTGGAATGGGCTTTTCTTAGAAGTAGTCCCCTAGACATTGATAAGACATTTGATTCATTTATAACATCTCAATATTTTATCAGGAATCATTTTGATAACTATGTTTACTTGAGGATACCACAGGATGGTTCAATTATATATTTGTTGTTATATGTGGATGATATATTGATTACATCTAAGAACCATGTTGAGCTCAATGAGTTGAATTACTGAGTAATGAGTTTAAGATAAAGGATCTGGGTGCAATAAAGAAAATATTGGGAATAGAGATACAAAGAGATCGTGGTTCAGGGGTGTTGTGCGTGTCACTACAGAATATGTTGAGAAGTTACTGTAAACTTTTAACATACATCAGAGTAAATCGGTGAGTACTCCATTGACCCAACATTTCAAGTTTGATAGTAGTTCATTGCCCAAATTTGATGATAAGGTAGAGTGCATGAAAAGTGTGCCTTATACTAGTGTTGTTGGAACTTTAATGTATGTTATGGTTTGCAATAGGCTAGATATTGCTTTTGCTATAAGTTTTGCAAGCAAGTTTATGAGTAATCTGTGAAAGACTCACTGGGAATCTATCAAATGGATAATGCAATACTTGAGGGGATCAAGTAGTATGTGTTTAGTGTATGGAAGGAATAATGTATCTGAAGGGTTCGTTGGTTACATAAATTCAGATCATAGAAGAGATCTTATAATGGGAAGGTCCTTAACCTGTTATATCTTCACTAGTTAAATGGTTTCCTGAGCATTTTGGATCTGAATTAGCCTAAGCCTATATCTATTATGATAGTCAGAGTCCTTTATGTTTGACAAAGAATCCTATGTACCATGAGAGGATAAGAGACATAAATGTTAGATTGCATTTTATCAAAGATGTGATTGATGATATGATGTTATTTATTAAGAAGGTAGCTACGGCTGATAATCCTACAGATATGTTGACTAAGCTGATGATCACTGAGAAGTTCAAGCATAGCATGGACTTGATGAATGTTCGTAAAAGTTAAGCTTGAGGTCGTTAAGGGGCATGGTAGAGTAGGGTATTGAAAACTTTGTTGTTTGTGTTAATTGAATGGAAAAAATAGATCCATGGTGGAGAATTATTGCACTGTATGAACTTTCTCTTTGTGGATGTAGAGTTTATTTGAAGTACGGAGGTATAGGGATATGACACTGGGAGCAAAATATGTTTCTTCTAGTTGTCAAGTATACACCTATAAATAGATGTCTTATTGTCTTTATAATCCTTTTTGGCCAATACATCAATAAATAATCGTCTATCTGTCTTCATAACCATTTTAAACTTTAAAGCATTTGGAAGATGACTAAACTTTTAGCTATGTTCCCAGCAAATCTATTGAGCCTTCGATTGAAAAAGGCTAAAGTGGAGTAAAGCGACGAGGATGATGATCCAACCATCTAGATGTTTTGGATACCTTTTATTGAAAAACATAAGTACCAATTGTACAAGACCTACCTACTTCTCCAAAAGCAAAGTTATCTTAAGCGAACCCTAACAGTAGACCATTGGGAGTACTTCAACTGAAGTGGAACATGTTGAACCTAAACCAGCAAACTTGCAAGGTTCATTTCAATTTCTTTGATGCCATATCACATACTTTCTTATTTACTTCATAACCTTGTCAATGTTGGATGAAGAACCTATGCTTGGAGGAATTTTCAATCCATGTTGTAAAGCACAAAATGGATTGAAAATTCCTCCAAGAACTTTAGCTACATTTTTCACGTGAGTTAAAAAAATTCTTGATGTGCAACTACCATAGGCATTACATCATTTGTTTTGTGGAACTAGACACTTGGTCGATGTTTTTTTTATGAGACTACAAGAAGGATACCTTCCAAGATGGGCATTTTCCCATAAAGGTATCATGAAAAGAAATTGTAACGTCCTAGAAATTAAAGGAATTAAAATATATGAAAAATGCTGAAAATAGGATCGAATTGGATCGATTTAGGTAAAAATTGGGAAAAACAATAGGCAGCACGAGCATGAGCATGCCCTCAGCACGACATCGTGCTCATAAAGGATGACGACATCGTGCTCATCCTAGAAAATCAACATCTCCTCGTGTTGAATTTATTATAGAACAAGCTTGTGCACGATGAAACAGAAACTTATGCCAGAAAAGCATGGCACGACCTATCAGCACGACCCGTGCTCGAGGTCGTGTGCTGGGTTTAGTTGAACAGTATCGGTTCTTATTGATTCACTTTTAAAACAGAGCAAAGTAAGCTAGCAAGTGAATCAGAGAAACCCTAGAACATTGAGGAGGTGAATTCTAGCAAGAAGAAACTTAGTTTCTTAGAAGAATTAAAGCTCAATTTCATCCAAGGTAAGAATTATGCTTCTTTTGTATAGAAAAGGGAATTGAACTTATTGATTAGTGAAGTTATGAGACTAAAGAATTTAGTTTGTTTGCTGGAAATATAAGAGTTAATAACTTAAGAGTTGTTAACTTACTGGGAATGCTTTAGAGCATTGGAAAAAGGATACAAAGGAACATAGAAGAAGTATTTCTTGAAAAAGGAATGCTGGGAATTTCTAGGGGACTGATTTGATGAGTTTAGATGTAAACTCAGTAATTAATTAAGTGATTAACAGCCTCCATATGTTTGTTTTTGTCTAAGAGGATCTAGATGAAATTTGGATCGAAGTTTGTGCCAGATGCCAACTTTGTAAAATAGTCGAGGTAAGGGATTTACAAGGGGTTTACAAGTAAGTATGTATGCTAACTATGACTATGAGAAATATTCATACACTTGGTAAGATAAACTAGCAAAGAAGCTTTAAATTTTAATAATGAAAAACAAAATGAGAAATGCTCATAAATATGTTTTAATGAACTTTAAAAGCTTGAATATTGATTCTTGATTATGTTATGTGTTATGAGCATGTTATTATTGTTATTGGTATTGCCTTGATGGTGATTGGTATGCTCATTTGATATGTTGATATATGGTTGACATCTCATTGATGTTAAAAGTATGTGATTGCTTATATGATTGAAAAGCATGTGATTTGCTTGATTGAGCATACTTGATTATGATATTGAGAGTGTCCATTGAATGCATTATTCATTCATTTGTGTTGCTTGATTGTGTGACACTGGGCCGATATCCTAGGCTGGGCTTGAGGATGATTTCGAGAGAGATTCTTAATGCCAAGAGAGATTCTCGGTGCCGGTGAGAAGCCGATGATATTCTGAGAGAGATTCTCGATGCCGGTGAGAAGCCGAGGGAAAAATGAAAAGAAAAGAGAAAGCAAAGTACTTAACTACTACTCCATGGGAGGAAAATCAGAATCAAAATGGTAAAGTCAGTAGCTCAGTATGCCCGTCGTTCTGACCAACACACCTTCGTGCTACTGAGTAATATGGGAAAGATTATGAGCACGCCCTCGTGCTCAAGGGAGCCACAACCATGTCACTAGGAAAAATGAGGATCGAGCATGGCTCGTGTTTATATTAGCAAGACGTTCCAACTGGGAAAGCATGATGAGCATGGCCGTGTTCATAGAGCACGACCCTTGTTGTTTCCCTGCACTTCATTCATTTGATACTCTATGATTTCCTTACTGAGTATAATTGTATACTCACCCTATTAGATTATTTAAATAATGTGCAGATCATAGGTAGCTTCTTCTAGAGCGAATTTGTGGTGATTAGAGGCTTAGAGCAATATTCGACTGAGGTCTGGCTCCAAGGATTTTGTATTTTAGGTTTTGGTTTTTACACTTGACCAGCTCCACTTTTTCTATTGTTTCCTATACAAGCTCAGGTCCTTCAAATTATCTACCCCTTCTCTGTCACAGTAAATCGAACTTCTATATTTTCGTCTATATAGAGCTTCATATAGTGTCATACCAATGCTAATTTCATATTGGTTATTATAAGCAAACTCCATCAGTGGTATGTACTGATCCTATTAACCCTAAAATTCCAAAACACAAGAACGTAACATCTCTTCCAACGTTTGACTCATTCTTTTAGTTTGTCTATCAGTCAGTGGATGGAAAGCAGTACAGAAGTTTAATTTTGTACCCAATTACTCTATAACGTCTGCCAAAATATAGAAGTAAACCTTCGATCTATATCCAATACTATAGAAACAAGAATACCATTTAATTGGACTATATCTCATATATACAGTTCTCCTAACTATTCTAGAGAGATTCTGATTTTAATCAGTAAGAAATACACAGATTTAGTCATTATATCAACAATCACCCATACTGCATCTTCACCTGACTGTGTATGGGGTAATCCTATCACAAAATCTACAGTTATCCATTCTCACTTTCAGACTGTTATCAATAATGAATGAAGTTTACCTATTGGTACCTGATGTTCAGCCTTTACCTGTTGACATACTAAACATCTGGATACAAATTCAGCTATGTCTTTTCTCATATTTGGCCACCAATAATGTTGTTTCAGAGTATTGTACATTTTTTTCATTCCTGGTGCGTAGTGTATGGAGCATTATGTGCTTTATCCACTATCTCCTATCTAATCTCCTCAATGTTTGGTGTACATACTCTGCTCCAATCATGAATAGTCAAACAACCAACTAAAATAGGATCTCAAGACATTGATCAATCTGTTTAATTATTCTAATACACTCTTCATCTTGCTTTTGTGCTGCTTGTATCTTTCTTAACAATAATGATAGAACCATTAATGTTGCTGCTAACACTCCTAATTCAATTAATTCTAAATTCGTTTTCAAGCTTTGTAAAGCTATCAAATCAATCATACGTGTTAATTGTAAGTTGGATATAGCAACACTCGACTTTCTACTGAGTGCATCTGCAACTGCATTTACTTTTTTGGGTTTGATTGTGCAATCATATTCTTTTAAAAACTCCAACCATCTTCTCTATCGGATATTCAATTCTTTTTGGGTCATCAAGTATTTCAAACTTTTATGATCTATAAAAATCTGAAATATCTCACCGTAAAGACAATGTCTCCATATCTTAAAAGTGAATACTACCACTGTGAGTTCTAAATCATGTATTTTTTAGTTCTTTTCATGTAATTTGAGTTGTCTGGAGCCATATGCTACAACTTTCCCATTTTGCATTAGTACACATCCAAATCCTTAATATGAAGCGTCATTGTAAATGATGAATCCTCCTGTACTCAAAGGAATCGTAAGGACTAGACTTGTTGTTGATCTGTACTTTAATTCATAAAAACTTTCTGACATTGTTCATTCCATAAGATAGATACATTCTTTCTCAATAGTCGTATCAGCAAAGCAGCTATAATCAAGAATCCTTCCAAAAATCTACAATAGTAACCTGCCATACCTAGGAAACTACGTACCTTAGTAACAATTTTAAGAGGTTTCCAATTTTATACTCTCTCAATCTTCTTTGGATCTACCAATATTCCTTGTCTAGATATCACGTGTCCTAAGAAGACTACGTGATCTAACCAAAATTCACATTTGCTAAGTTTTGCATATAACTATTTTTCACGTAATGTTTGCAACACTATTCACAAATTTTCATTGTGTTCTTTGGTATTCCTCGAGTATATCAGTATATCATCTATAAATATAGTCACAAAATGATCGAGGGACAACTGAAATATATTGTTGATCAGTGACATGAATGTTGCTAGAGCATCAATTAAACCAAATGGCATAATTAAAAACTTATAATGACCATATCGGGTTCAAAAAGCAGTCTTTAGAATATCTTTTTGTGCTATCGTTAATTGATTATACCCAGATCTTAAGTCAATTTTTGAAAACACTGTAACACCCTACAACTGATCAAGTAGATCGTCTATTCGAGGCAACAACTATTTATTCTTAATTGTTACTTGATTAAGTTTTATGTAGTCTATACACAGTCGAAGTGTTCCATCCTTTTTTAACAAAAAGAACAGGTGCTCCCAACAGTGAAACACTAGGGCGAATAAATCCTTTATCAATTAAATATTGTAGTTGTTTCTTTAATTCCTATAATTCAGATGATGCCATTCTGTATGGTTGTACTAATATCGGTGTCATACCAGAAATCAACTCAATAATAAATTCAATCTCTCTATCAGGAGGTAATCCTATGAGATCTTCTCAAAATACATCTAAGTATTGTTCTACTATTGGTATTCCTTTAACATTTTTGTATATTGTTGTTCTATCAACTACATGTTCCAAATAAGCTTCACATCCATCTCAAATCATCTAAAGGCTTGGATAGCTGATTTTAAACAACTTGGCACAATCTTCTTTCTTTGCAAAATATTACTTTACTTTGTTCTATTTGTTCAATTATTACTTCCTTGGCAAAACTATCAACTTTGGCTCAGTGACATGCTAGTCAATTCATACCTAGTATAAGATCAAATTTTATTAAGTTCAGTAGAATTAGATTGGTTGTTCATTCTGCATTTTGAATCTTTATTGTACAATACCTATATACTATATGTATGCACATCATTTTGCCTAAAAGAGTATGGACTCCTAGGCTCTGGGTCAATGTTTCTACTTTCACTTTTATTGCGTGTATTATTCAGGTGTAATAAATGAGTGAGTAGATCACGGATTTATAAGTACATAAGCAGAAACATCAAATAAATGTAACTCACCAATGATGATCTCTAGGGTGTCAACTACCTCTTGTCTAGACATAGTACCTTAGACTGTCCCTGTGTATGTGATCCTAAGGCTCATCTGTCTCAACTAGACGCTGAACTAGCGGCAGCTCCTCTGCCCCGTCCTCGAGTACCATTTGCTTTTAAATAGGATCACTGCTCTATATCACTGACTATAACCTGGGTGTGACTCCTCCATACTCTTCCCTATTCTTTCTCTCATGACATTCTTGCATGAAATGTCCTTATTGTCTGTAAATATAACAACCTCTAGTATACATCCTACACTTCCCTATATGAGGTCTCTAACAATAGGGACATAAGGGTCTAACTGATCCCATAACTTTCATTAAGCTACTTGATCCTTCTCGTTTGGATCCTCCACCTCGATATGCATGATATAGAGGAGGTCATGATCAAGCTCTAAAATATCATCAGTATCTGGTACGAGTATGGATAAACTCATTTCTTTTCCCTGGTGTACTAGACTCCCCCTAAGGTGTTATTCTCTTTTGTTTTCTCCTTTCTCCTCTTTATCATCATCCTTTAGAAGTTCTTCAGCTTTAATTGCTACATCCCTCAACTCATCATAATCTCACTTCTATTTTAGGAATTTGTTTACGAATGTTCTTATTCAAACCATCTTCAAATCTCTTACATATATCCCTCTCAGTAGGGATGAGGTTTACAGCACAATGAGATAGCTGGATAAATTATAACGCGTACTCAGCTACAGTCATCTTCCCCTGCTTCAAAGAAAATTCCTTCTGTTTCGATCAGTGTAAACCTCCGATAAGTATTTCCTTCTAAACTCTCGTAAGAAATCCTCTCATGCTATCATCTATGGAAACTCCAAAGAATGTGGAACAGTTTTCCACCAGTTATATGCATCTCCTTATAATAAGGATACAACAAAATCCATTCTATCCGCCACACTAGCCTACATCATCTCAAATACTCGCACAATCTAATCTAACCACTCGTCTACAAATCGCAGATGTTTAATACCTCAAAACTCTACAGCTGCCAAATTCTTCAATTCATTAAAGTTTCTAGATCAAATCTAGTAACCAGTCACAGGAGAATACCTGTATATAGAATAATACTATTGTGGTGCATAGGGATACGCTGGGCCATAATAAGGATGGTCACGATCATAGAGCTCTTGTCTAAATCCTGTATAAGACATTTGAATAGTATCTCAGGGGTCTATTGCTCCCTCTTTCTCAGTAGGCTGTCTGGGCTGCGACATATCTATAAAACAAAAATAAGAATGATTTAGGACACATTTCATACAATGCACATACAAATGAATGTGACAAATCACACATCTACTGACTATCTAAGAATCATATCTTTGCTCTGATACCAAATTAAAATATCCCAACTTTATTATCCTATTAATAATATAACTAATTTTAGTGTATAATTAATAACTTTTCTTTTTATTTGTAAAACTTGTTACTTGTATGTGGCATTCTGTCATAAATTCTCAAACATATTTGTATTCTATGTAAACAGCTTACAGCTCGATTAGATATAAAACCAGAACATAGATCGTCTTAGTTAACACACCCATGGGTTCGGCCTTGTGTTGATCTAATAAGCCCTCTGTTCTGTACAACACAAAGCCTGTAACATTTAAGCACAGCTTGTGTGAATCTTCTATGACCTAGAATACACTCACAATCAACCTATTATCAATCCTGTAAATCAACCACAATCAACAATAACACCTCTCACACGTATGTATATCATCTTATCCATATCAATATGCACTACAACATGTACTATAGTAAAACAAAAACAAAAAACAACACTAATATATACATATGTACAAATCCAACATCATGTCGTACCAACAAGCATCTCAACCTATCCTAACAACACTTGTAATAACAAAGATCATATCCAATATGCACACAAACATGGAAATGCCGAACATATCAACTCCTCCCTATTGTATGGTGAAGAGCGAATGCTGGGAGTAGCAGCCGATCCACCTGTGAAAATCTTAAAACCTGCACTGACTCTCTACTTGGTCCTGAAAACAAAATATATAAATGCTGATTTTATTAGATGCAAGCTCAGTGAGTAAGCATATAAATCATAAATATTTTAGCGTACTCAATTCCTGTATAAACTGTAATAACATATGATGTAGAATTTTTCATATTCATATTATCATTTTATTTAATGAGTAAAATCGTAATCATATATGAAGTCATTCAAATAAAATATACGTCATGCATAACTATATATATATATATATATATATATATATATCCCGTCGCCAATAATATACTCTTGTCGCCATATGATCGATCATATAATCACCAATCAATAACGCACTTCGGCGATTTTCTGTACTAAGCATGCCACTCGATACCCTGCTCAATTTTATGATCAAACACACGTTTCCTACTCAAATTCCTGTCGACCCTCTTAATTTTCCTCTCTTTTTCTCTCAAATTTCTATATGCTTCTCCTTTCAATTTCCTTTGCTCAAACCCTCACTTCTTTGCTTATTCTTTTGTTTCCTTCTTCCTTTCATTACGAGCTTTTAACAGCTCTAGCTTCAAGTTCTAATTCAACTCGAAATTGTGCCAGAATTCCTTTACGACACTGATAGGGCCAAATATGCACATTTATTCTATCCCTTTTTAGTTAATCTTTATGACATTTTAGTAGAAAAGCCATATGATTCTAGATGTTTATGTTCATTTTGGTTTTATCTAGGGTTATTTGAAGAACATGAAGATTGACTACGTTTTGATGAAAAAAGAGGGCGTACATTGAGTTGGTCATTTTGGAGTCATGAAATGGAGCATTAAGGATTTGGTTTTGGCTTTAAAGATGAACAAGTGAAGCCATTCTTTTGGACAGAAACCAAATCTCGATCGAGACTCATCCAAGTCTCGATCGA
>CANYCX010840803.1:0-13099 GCA_948193385.1 Breynia disticha f. nivosa
ATTTAATCACTGCTTGATCATTTTCCATAGTTCCTGTGAACAATTTTTATTTGGATAAAATGTATCTGTGAATTTAAACAAAATGAATATTGAGCATTTGGTGTCAAATGAACAAATGTGAACAATATTGAACTTTGTAAATGAATGTTTGATTTTACTAAGTCATGAGCAATTTTTATGTCAATTGAACAAATGTGAACAATATTGAACTTTGTTTTTCGATTCTATAAACGGTTACGTTATTTATATATAATGAACAAAAATGAACTTTGTTCATCAATTTTTTTGTAGAAACTTCTAAGTTATTCAGAACATCCAGAATGCATAAAATTGAGTAGAACAAATAGATTGCTAACATTCTTTTAAAAAAACGCAGCTTTAAAAACATAACTTCTTTCTTTATAAATAACAGGAGTTTTGAATATTGATTTCTTTGATTTCAGCAGTTTTTAAGGAATGCTAACTAAATTTGTTGTTGATTTCACCCACTTATATTTGACTTTTGGATGGAAATGTTGAAAGATGGAAATGTGTTTTTAAAAAGATAAAACTGCATGTGGACAATTACAACTACATGGAAATATTAGTGGGCATTCGTACACAACGAATAGGTATACCGGGGCGATGCCTAATTTTCCGAAAGAACAAGGCTCGCATACTCGGTGTTGATAATTTTTAAGTCAATCCATGGGAAGAAACACGAATTATTCTAATAAAAGGAAAAAAAAAGAAAATGAAATAAAAAGAATGAAGAAAATAAAAATAAAAAAAAGAACAGAAATAAAAAGAAAACTAAAAGAAATAAAAAATAAAACAAGTAGTGTCCAATGTTGGAATATTATGGAAATTAAGTATAGGCCTAAAATAAAAAAAAAACCAGAAAAGGATACAAAGATAACTGCATCACATATCATTAGCATCATTAGAGTCATCTGCCTGGCCAGGTTGAGATGACAACCTATGGTAGTCGGACGACCGTAAATACTGATCTATGTTGTCTACCATGTCTCTAAATCGTCAAACCTAGTCTCCATGCTAAGCTGAGCGGCATGTATGTCCCATAGGCCTGTTCGAACTTCATTCTGCCCCAACATGAGCTGTTGAAGAGACTCCTCCATCCTTATCATCTGTTGAGGATTGTAATGGTATTGTGGTGGAGAAGCATAATAGTAGTGCTGTTGTGGAGGTACATACTGATACTCAGGCTGTGGAGGAGCCTGAGGGGATGGCTAGTGTGGTGCACCCTGGTCGTCATTGTCATCCTTGTCCTCATCATCATCGTCTTCATCTGTCATTGCTATGCTGGTGGTAGTGCTGGCTCTTAATCGATGAGATGATATCCTCGTCTACCTCCTTTAGTCCCAAATTGGGCCAGGTGCATTGATACCAATGTATACATACTTATCGCCACCACCTGACACTCTGGCTCCATTTGTGGTATAACATTCCAGACCCTGACTCCAAAGATTTGAATAAGGCAAGTGATATAATGGCCTGTTTAGATCGCACCTGTCCTCGTCCTGGTATCCTGAGCCAACAGGAAATGTATGACCAGGTACCCGAGATGAAGAGGGTAGTCATGTATCATATTGTAGGGGCACAAGAAGTCGATCTGTCCTACTACCCCAAGATTGTCTCGCCTGACGCAAATTGTCTGAGCAATTATAAAATGCACAATCTGTTGCTCTGCTAGTCGAAGCTTGAATACCTTAGCTCGATTAGGATGGTATAGGCCTTCGTCTCTGCTAATTTGATTCCATAAATGTATTCTAGAAATTCCATCAGATGGCCAATTCCGATTAAGGTCACAATCTTCCCGCAGGTTATGAGTATGCATCACCGCAGTAAACCTGGTGTAGCTCATTTGGTATGACTCCTGGTTTGCCTGAAACAAAATAAATCACTGATTGTTGTCCCGCAGATAACCTCTAAGAGTTTGAATGGTAGACAACACCTCTGATGTAAGAGACATGTAAGCTTCATCCTGTATAGAGAACAACTCCATCCTGATATTGTGAGAAAGAAGTTGTCTTACTTGTTGATCCACCCCCAAAGCCTGTAGAACATCCCAATCAATACTTACAATCCCTATAAACAGTTTGCTTTGTAGGGTCTGGTAACATTGTCACTGCTTCTCTGTAGGAAATGTGAGGAGTGGTCTCTCGACAGGTGATGGCAGTGCTGCAGAGTCGCCTGTAAGACGATGGACCATCTCTCTTGGACCTTTTCCTTCCAAAGAATGGCATCTTGCATTGAAAAGTAAACACAAAAGAACTTTTTTGCAGTTAGTAGCATGAATACAATGCATAAAGAGGATGTATCATCAATAACAAAAGACGTTATATCATTCATACCAACTTAAGGAAAATGCATTTTACGGCCAATGAAAATTGATTTTTTTAGTGCACAACTAAATAGATCAAATTGCTGATGCTCAACAATAAAGTTCTTTAAACGCAATCCATAAGCAAAATTTAACCAATATAACAAGTCTGATTCATTTAGGCATTTTATCAAATACATAATGCGCACTAAGTTTGAGCCACAATTTTACCATAGACTCAAACTAAAACCACTCAAACTCCTACAAACAATTTCAATATAGGAACAATAACTAGATAACCTTAATTTACCCTAATGTTAGCAAAAATTCACTACGAGTCCCAAAATAACCATATTCTTCAATCTAAAATCAGGATGAGTATACTATGCCACTAACAAACAGCACTAAATCTAATATGTCAACTCAATTACTGCCTAAAACGTCCAAACCAAGGCCATAAAACCACATAAACTAATCAAAATCAACCATTACCTTTTTAATCTTTGCAGACATTCACAAGAACAAGAAGGAAAATGGAGACTGTTCGTGAGTGTGGCTGTCGGTTTCAACCTGTGTGCTTGTGGCTTGATACTGAAGTGATGATTTGTTGGTTGATGGGTTATTGGGCAGTGAAGAGATGAGGTGATGGTCGGTGGTTGAGCGGAGAGAGTGGGTCGGCTGAGGTTTGACGTGTGTGGCCGAAGAGTTTGAAGGTGGGTTCTGGTGTTGAGGCTAAGAAGTGAAGTGAAGTGGAGTATGTTAGTTTATCTGAAGCTTGGTAGGATGACATGTTGCGTGGAGATTGGGGTTTGGAAGAGTTGGTTAGGTGAAATGAGTGGAGGGAAGGCTTGGTGGGATTTTAAGAAGAGTTTGTTGCACTTTCACATCCCTAGCACTTGTTTGGTTGCATATAAATTGATGGAAAAAAAAGGAAATTAAATAAAAAAAATGAAAAAAAAAATAGAATAGAAATGTAGTTTTTATCCTATTGTTTGTTGAGTTTGTATGTAGTAGAATGGAAAGGAATGGAATAATAAGAGAAAAATATTTTTTTACTATTATATCCTCAATAGGAATGAGTTGAACTTAATTCAAAGAGGTTAATTTTGTCAAGTTAATGTGTTATTTTTCGTTTCACTTGCTTTCCTACCAATTTGGAAAGAAAGAAAAATGGCAGTCCATGGGAAATGAATTGAACTCATTTCCATTCCTTTCCCCCCTTTACTTATGTTCAAATAGTTGTCCAAACAATGGAAATCTAAAAATTAGATTTCCATTCCTTTCTTTTCCTTCTATTTCCAATGAAACAAACAAAGGATAAATGACAACATTTCTAAAAAGATGTGAATTTAAAATACATTTGATTGTACAACACCATTACACAGTTGTCGCATTGTACATGGTCGTAGTTTCACGGGTACATGGGTACATTATCTGTGTACCTCATCAAAATAGTTATACGATGAGTTGGCTCTTTGCATGGACATAAGCGTAATGGTACACAGACACGCTTATGTCTGTGCACCTTGGCAAAAGCCATTACGACCATTGCCTAACTACACAAACATAGTAGGAGATTTACACGAACATGCTCGTGTCTGTGTACGTGGCCAATGGACTAGTAAAACATACCAGTGTTGCATTTCACCCTCAAAACAGACTTTCCTCCATGCACAATGCTTCCTGTGCTCGCAGAACTCTTAAACTTCTTCAAACTTATTTTGAGAACCCGTTTTCACTTGCACATAAATCACTTTTCCAACAAAGGATTGTAAATCCAGCATCAACACAAGAACAAAACAAGATGAAAAAATGTAAAAATTAAGAAACAAAAACAAAAAAAATGCAAAAAGTTAAATCATTGGGTTGCCTCCCAACAAGCAATCTTTTACGTTATTAGCTAGACCTAGTCAACTTACCAATGGTCCTTACCCCACAATTGAGAGAGTGAGTACCTCTCTTGGGAGGTTTTCAGTGTCTTCTCCAATGTACATATAGCTTAACTGTTGGTATAAGCCTTAGTCTCAAGCATTGTTTATTAATTATATTCATTATTTAAGACGTTTAATTCTATCTCTCTATTATATCTATGCGAATAGAAAGAATATGATTCCATGATTGAATATCTCGATGTTTAAGTTGGAATATGTGATGTGCTTGTAGGACCTTTGGGGCGAGAGATTTCATTATAAACATCCTTAGTCGGTCACTTCTATGGGAATAATAAATGAATTAAGGCTAGCATGCTCTTTTCGACTTTATGGGTTCGGCCAATGAGAACCACTACATAGTTTGGAGTCATAAATAGTTCTTATGTGCAAGTCTTACATCGGAATTCTTAGACCGAAAATCTCAATGAAACTCTAGTTGGATTTTTTATACTTTTAACATACGCCTAATGTTCTCGTAAAAGAGTAGCAAGTATGAGTATGATTTGGTATGTATTGATTCATGTTAAAGAGTAAGAGAGAAGTGAAGGATTAACCACTCTCGAGTAGAGAGAAAATAACCTGACCACTTGATTAGTGAACTAGAAAGAGTGTGGTTGCACCCAGATAAAATAATTAGTTTTATTATTTATCTGAAAGAATTCAATATCACTGGGATATCAAGAAATGGAATCAACACAATAAGGATGATTGTTCCATGCCTTATGAAATTCCATTAAGGGTGAGGGACTACGCATGTAAGATTGTTTCAGGTCAAACGGATGTAACATCCTCATTTAATTTGGTTATCATAGCATTTTACTAGAGTTTGTTTATGAACTTTAAGAATTAATTATTCCTAATGCCAACTTTAAATGGGCCTCGTGAAGACTAGGTTTGAAAAGGGTAAAATTAGTATTTCCATTTTGAAAGTATATTTGGGGCAATTTAGGGACCAATTTATGAGGCTTCAAAATATGTTAATTGAATAAAATGGAGGCCCAATTAACTATGGGTACATGTCCATGCTTTGATTAGTTGTTAATTATGTTTATAATTAAGTAACTAATCATAACTATAAAAGGAAAGAAAAGAATTAGGGCATAATGTTGATGTAAATCATGTTGAGGACATGTATTGCCTTAAAGTGTGATTCAACATTATCTCTTACTTATCCTAAGTATATTAGGATTAGAGTTTGAATTTAAGTTTGAAATTTAAACTAGATTTCTAAACAAATCAAATTTTGAAGATAAGTATAAGGTAGGATAAAGATAAGAGCTAGGATTTTATCTTTCCTACTTTTTCTCCTTTTTCTCTTGGATGTGCTCTAGATAAAGAAGAGCAACCCTCCTTTTTTTTCTTGCTTCTTGGATGAAACCCAGGCTACCAAAGGTGAGAAAATTTCAATTTATTTTGTTGTTAACTCTTTTGTTGCTGTGTATACCATTCGAGCTAGCACTCGACCTTTTTACGAAAGACTATTCGTGTGTGAGTGAGCATAGAGAGAGGTGCCTACTAGTATATCCTTTGTGACATGTTCTTGGCTTGGCTTTGAAGGTTATATATGTTGTTCCTATATATTAGTTACGAAAAACACACTACCCTAACCATTCTACTCAAGTTAAGGTATGAAACCCTAAACTAGTCAACCTAGTTAAACGTATACTGTAAATGGATCTTGGTTCTTACGTTTTGTATGGATGCTCTTGTTTAGCTTCAAAAAGAATTCCACTGTGTCAATCTGATCTTAAGCCATATCAAAACCCATATTAACTGACTACTATTCACCTGAACTTTCTGTTATCATGGTATGTTACCTCAAATGTGACATAGGGAAAAATTAGTGTGACAGTAAATGGCCCAGACTAATAAGATTTAAGTTTACCTAGAAAAATTCAAAGTCTTGAGTTGTACAAAAGTACAAGAACTCTCGTCTTAAACTTATGGTAGGGTAAAATATGAACGTGATGGTATTGATTCGCTCGCTCCTTGCATAAACGTGTGTTTTCATACGCCATGGTTGAAATTTCCTGTGTTCTCCTATAAGCTCAAGATTAAGGTTAACAGATTTTATATCCCAATATGTCTTATGTTCCAAGTCAATAGGAAGATGGCATGTTTTACTATAAGCCAACCTATACGATGTAATGCCTATAGGTGTTTTGAATGCAGTTCTAAAAGCCCATAAAGTATCATCTAACTTATTGGACCAATCCTTCCTATTAACTGACACATTTTTTCTAGGATCCATTTTATCTCCTGATTTGAGACCTCTACTTATCCACTTGTCTGAGGATGACACATTGTGGCTAATTTATATACGACCTCATATTTGTGAAGCGTTTTGTCAAATTGAGCATTACAAAAATGAGGTCCTCAATCACTAATAATAGCTCTAGGGACTCCAAAGCGAGTAAACATTTTTCTCATAAATTGCACAACTACCGTAGCATCATTACGTGGTAAAGCTTGTGCCTTTACCCATTTAGACACATAGTCCATAACTACAAGACTATAATTATTACCAAAGAAAATAGGGAAAAGTCTCATAAAAAAATACCTTAAACATCAAACACTTCACAAATCAAAATAAAATTCTGAGGCATTTCATTTAGGGAGGAATTGTTACCTGTCTGTTGAAAATGGTCACAAATTTTAACAAAACTTTGAGCATCTTGAAAGATGGACAAGCAATAAAAAACATATTCTAGTATCTTATGTGTTGTGCAATTATCTTAATAATGTCCTCCCACTGGCCATGTATGATAGTGTGAAATAATTTGCCATCGTTATTCCTAGGATACGCACCGGCATTTTACCTAATCTGCATAAATTTTAAGCATAAACGAATCTTGCCAAAAATAATACTTAACATTCGAGAAGAATTTTCTCCTTTGATGATAAGTCATGCTTTTTAAAATTGCATGTATTAAGATAATAGAAAAATCAGAAAACCATGGCATAAAATTTCTACTCACTTGTTCAATTTTATTAAGTCGCTCCTTGGGAAAAATATCATCCATGTCACCATCGTGTAGAATACCCATATGTGGGTTCTCTAGGCGAGACAGGTGATTTGCAGCTACATTCTCAGCTCCCTTCTTGTCCTGAATTTCAAGGTCAAATTCTTGAAGAAGAAGAATCTTATCAACCTCAATTTTGCATCCGTTTTTTCCATAAGAAATCTCAAAGCAGTATGGTCAGTATAAATAGTTACTTTTGACAAAACCAAATATGGAAGGAATTTTTCAATGTAAAAACTACTTCCAGTAACTCTTTTTCTATTGTAGTGTAATTTATTTGAGTTGTATTAAGAGTTTTACTGGCATAGTAAATTGGTCAAAAATGTTTTTCCTTGCATGCCCACTACAAATCATCGACATCACACAAAAACTCAAAAGGAAAAGACCAACCAGGTGAAATCATAATAGGACCATTTACCAAATTTTCCTTCAAAGAATTAAAAACATGGAAATAGTTTTCATCAAACTCAAATGGCATGTCTTTCTCAACTAGTTTTATCAAAATCCTAGTAATTTTAGAAAAGTATTTAATAAATCTTCTCTAAAAAGATGTGTGACCTAAAAAACTCTTGACAGCTTTAATAGAAGAAGGTAGTGGTAATCTCTCAATATTCTCAATTTTATCTTTGTTTGCCTCAATTTTTTTGACAGATATTTTGTGTCCTAATGTTATCCCTTATTGTACCATAAAAGGCACTTCTCCCAATTCAGAACAAGTTTTGTTTCCTTACAAAGTTCAAGCACACATTTTAAATTACAGAGGCATAAGTCAAAAGAGTTACCACAAATTGAGAATTCGTCCATAAATTTCTCCATAATATCCTAGACCAATTCCTCAAAAATTTCCATCATACATTTCTGTAAATTTGCTGGTGCATTATAGAGCCTAAAAGGAATCCTCCAGTAAGCATATGTCCTATATGGACATGTGAAAGTCGTCTTTTCATGATCTTCCAAGGCAATTAGGATATAAAAATAACAAGACATACCATCAAGAAAATAATAATATTCATGACCGTCTAGCCTTTCTAGCATTTGGTTAATGAACGACAATGAGAAATGGTGTTTTCGTGTCACGTCATTCAAATATCAATAATCAATGCATACTTTCGATCCTGTTACTGTCTTTATTGGTATGAGTCCATTCTTTTCTTTTTTTTTTATCACTATCATACCTCCTTTCTTTAGTACTACGTGTACAGCCCACATACTATCAAAAATTGGATAATTGACCCTTGCATCTAGGAGCTTAATCACTTCTTCTTTAACCAATTCCTTCATGTTCAGATGAAGTATCCTTTGAAGCATCACCATAGATTTAAAACCATCCTCCGTTATTATTTTGTAAATACAAAATAAATGACTTATAACCTTTATGTTAGAAAATTTCCAAGCTACGACCCATTTGTGTTCTCTCAACAAATTGACAAGTTTGACTTTTTGATCCTTACTAATATTAGAAGCAATAATTACTAGAAGCTTTTATTCCTTTTTAAAAAATGCATACTCGGGATGTTCTAGTAGGACTTTTAGCCCTAAGATTGGTGGATTGTCAATTGAGAGTTTTGACTTCTTGACTTCATCTGGTGGCAATTTATTAAATTTTTTCTTTCTAAGAACCTCTTATTTTTCCACCACTCCATGTTTGGTTGATATTTTTGCATTACTGTGTTGTTCATCTTGTGTTATAGAATCTTCTAAAATATTATTGCTAACAATATTCTGCAAAGAATATGTAACTACAAAATTCAAAATATCAATAAAACAAGTATCATCATTCTAAACAAGTTTCTGTATAGAATTGGATGGATAAAATGTTACATCTTCGTCCTTTACTATAAGAACTAACTTACCTCTACTCACATCAATAATAGCCTCAACAGTAGCTAAAAATTGTCTACCAAAGATCAAATGTACTTCTCTATCTTCATCCATATCCAAGATATAAAATTGACTAAAAAAAATTTATCTACCTTTAACACTACATCCTTAATTTCTCCACGTAGATATTTAATGGATTTGTCAACTAATTGCAAACTCATCCGAGTCAGTTGTAGATCTCTCAGTCCCAATTGTTTATACATCTTACATGCCATAAGATTTACACTAGCACCCAAATCCACAATGGGTTTTTCAACAGAAAATTACCAAAAGTACAAGGTACAATAAAGCTACTTGCATCCTGTAATTTTGAGGTAGTTTATTTCGCATAATAGTTGGGCATTGTTCATTCAAGTAGAATGTAGACAACTCCTCTAGCTTCCTCTTATTTGATAACACTTGTTTGAGAAGCTTGACATATTTTGGCATCTATGATTGAGCTTCAACAAAAGGTATGTTAATATGCAATTGCTTGCATAATTCAAGAAACTTACCAAACTGATCATTCATGCAATATTGCTTGAGTCTGGCCAAATATGAGATTATTGGTTTGTATTCTTTAACCGAATGTTTTTTAATTGTAGTCTCAGGATTGGGTTTTGTTGGTGATTTAGATTTTTTCTTCACCCTGATATCTTTCCCTTCCATTCCTCAAAGTAATTGCTTTTGCGTGCTTACGAGGATTTGTTTCTATGTTGCAAGGTAAAGAACCCTGTTTCTAACATTAGCTTAGCTAATTGTCCAACTTGATTTTCAAAATTTTGCAGTGAAGCTAGATAATTCTTTAACTCTCTGTGTGAATCTTGTCTTAGAGGCTTGCACAAAATTTGTTAAAAAAAATCGTCAAAGTTAGATTTCCTTTTTGTCCCTACATGTTGTTGTTGAAATCCTAATGGGTGACATAGTTTATTCTGATTCTGACCACCCTCGAGAGAAATTGGGGTGTTTTACCCACCCTTAATTATAAAGTTTTATTATATGGATTGAATAGTTGTCTCTGATTATTCCCCATGCAGTTAACACTCTATGATTTCCTCCACATAATTCAACCAATTAGACTTGATTTACCTATTGAGTTATTGACAATCCATCAATTTGTTATTCAACAGGTCAAATCGGGCTGCCAGTGTAACATTTTTGTCTTGAAATCACATAATTAATGTAATAAATAATTTTTTAATGAAAATAAGAATTTAGGTGACAAAATGACAAAAATAAATTATTAGAAACAAGTGTAAGAAAGGTTGATAAAACAGTGATGTAAACTAACCCAAACAAAAGGAGAAACATCCAAAACAACCAAGAACACGTGGTGGTGATGGAAAAATGCATGTTGGGAATGACCACGCGTAAATCCATGCCCAACACTCATACTCTACTTATTCTGGTAAAAAAATATAAGTTCGCTCAAATCGGCAATTTATTAGAACCTTCAAGAAACATACAAAGAGCTCTAGAGATAGAGAAAGAGAGAAAGCTGAGGAAAGGGGAGAGATTGAGTGGAATATTTAGTAAGGAAGTTGATTCGAGTTATCGAATCATTTGTAATCTCGAGCCGGGAACTCAGTGGTATAATCAAAACAGGTAAAACTCAAAGTTTTTGTAAATTTTTACGAGTTTTGCTATTGAAAGCTTTGATTTTTCTTGAATGGATTATTGAAATAATTAGATAATTGAGATAGAATTAATTTAGATTTGGAATTTACGATGTAAAATGAATTCAGAAAATTCTAGGGTTAGGTTTCGGTTTGTAAAGTTGAGAAGTTAATGTAAACAATTCATTAAGGCATGCATTATAATTATTGTTATAATTGGACCTTATAGAAAGATTCATATGTATTTATATAGGACGTCAGACGAGACGGTCAAGGCAAGACCAGAGCACGCAGAGGCCTGAGTATTTACGTTGACAGGTGAGTAGTCTAACTCACTTAAAATAAAAGGAATACGCAAAGTTATATATGATTTTGATTAATTGATTGAATATATATATGAATTGCGATTGAATGCGATGGAATGGTAAAATGTGAAAGGCATATAAAATTGATAATGAATACATTTATGGTATCAAATTTTAAACAGGTACGAAAAATGAAAATGCAAACAGGTACGTTTACACTTATTCATCGATATACGTTTGCATGTTTTCATTGATTGATATGGATACAAATTATTGATATCCATTAAGATATGAATATGATAGATACAGATACAAATATGTTATGGTATTGGTGGAGAGATGATTTGGTGATATTATAATCGATCATATTTGAGAGGAAGCACGAAGAGGGGATATCAAGCATATTGTATATGAAATTACGTTGCATGACGATTGATAAAGAATATCTTTTATGAATGAACAGATTAATGAAAATTGTGACCCCCAAATTCAAATATCACTTACGTATTCTTTTTTTCATTCCCGTCAAGTGATGCTCAAATTTGGAAATCAAGTTTTGTTATAAATTAATTTGAGTCAAGTATAAAGGAGATAAGAATGGGAGAAATAAGATTAAACTCGTCTTTAATAAATACACACATTTCATTCCACCAAAACATTTACAAAAGTTTGCGAAAGCCTAGGCCCATTACAATAAGAGGTTACAAAATGATTCAGGTTAGGAAAGAAAAAGAACCAAAAGGATTCTATTTCAGTCATAACCTGTCAAAATACAAGTAATGCACTATGTATGATCTGTCATGCACATAAATAAACATTTTCCACAGTGCACCGCCCACCTCGAATTCTCTCACAGCAAATTCTAACTGGAGCAGCACGCACCACCTTTGCGTCCAAAATTTACTCTTCTTGATTTCCTGCCGAGCGTGGCAGACATAAAACACGTGAGTTATGTTTAGCCATAATGTAAAGCCATATTTGATAAATTTTGTCTCCACACCGAGTAAGTAAATAGTCAAACACACACATAAGTCATTGTATTCAATAAACCCTCAAACCATCAAATTTTTAGTGTGATAAACAGTGTCGAACGGTTTGGGGAACAGTTTGGCTAAACCGTTCTTCAAACTGTTTGGTCATTATGTCCAGATATCAAATCCGAATGGTTTGGGGAACGGTTTGGCTAGACAATTCGTCAAATCGTTTGGTTATTCTGGATTGTGCAAAAATTGAAACGGGTTGAGGAACGATTTTTCTAAACCGTTCTTCAAACCGTTTGGCCACACTGGAATGTCAAAAAGATCAAAACGAGTTAGGGAACAAGTTGGCTAAACCGTTCTCCAAGCCGTTTGGGTCCTCTGGTTTGTAAAATTTGTCGAAACGATTTGACCAAACCGTTTCTCAAACCGTTCGAGTCCCCTGTATCTAGAATTTCAGCCTCTTTGCACTTGATCATTCAACCTATGATCATCACAATTCTCAACCACATTCCACTTATCTATTTACACAACTCCAAACCAAATTTCATCATCACAACCAACCATATACCAAATGAACACATAACATAACTCTCACAAAACATAATGCACCCAATTTACAGTCATGAATTGATCACCAATCATTCACAAGACATTCAACAAATCTCATACATGACAATTTATATGACCCATAATTTGATCCCACATAGCCAATATCAAACCAAAATCAACAAGTCATACAAGTTCAACAATCCCCAAATATGCAATTGTGATGAATTGAGAGTGCATGTTCTCTAATGCATCATCTAGTATGATCACTCATACCCCCATTTCATTTTTCTCACTTAGGCCCTTACTTGGCCATATTATATGACGTTTGCAAATGTGCCTCGTCGACCGGGAGTTTAGGTTACAGTTACTATGGTCCATAGATTTTTCTGCCATTATAGGCTTGTTTAACGCCCCTATAGGCCGACACACTCGAACACTAAAATGTGAAACGAGTTTCCACTGTACTGCAGTAATGTATGTTTTATATACGACTGCAAATACGCTCCAAGAGC
>CANYCX010840843.1:0-14007 GCA_948193385.1 Breynia disticha f. nivosa
GTTTGATGGTCGTTCCCTTGCAGTTTTAGGAGACAAATTCGCATTTTACACATTCAATCATCCACCAAGATTAATACCCATTTAAACCAATACTTTATCCCCAATTTTACAATACAAACCACCTAAGATCAAGTAATCTAAAAGAGTCAAATTTCATTCTTAAAGTTCAATCCTATGCTCAACCAACACTCAATTCAATAAGCTCACATATTTAACAATCCGTCATAATTCCCAACATCAACAAAGGCTCACAACATATACGCAAAGTCCATACGTCAAAACCTTGAACATCATACCAAGATATCAACATGTCATTCGTAATACACAATACGTTCAATCGAGTCACAATAGCAATTCAATACAAGTGCAACGTGCTTATGCTCATGCCGATAATGATATGCATATGCTTATGCATTCACACACAATATGCTGCTCTGGAGCCTTAAAATTTGCAAGAGGAAGACTCCACTTAACCTCTACCACTTTTTCATATTTCAAGAGACTTCACTCTCTTTGTGCAGTTGACCATGATGTCCCTGTTTCATAACCGAGAGACTTCACTCTCGTTGCGCATTATTGGCCACGAGGCCCCTTATACTAACTCTTAAATCTTAACACAAACCGAGTTTTTGAGCTAAATGGTTTATAGAATCCTATTCTAGAACAAAACCCATCACAACTATGTACAATGTGCTTACTTCTACTCATCCAATCGGGATACGAAAGAGACTTACTGAGTTCTTTCTCTCTTTACGAAATGAGCAGAGATTGAGCCAGGGAGGAGGAAAATCAACGGACTTAGATGGATTCTTGGTCAATTTTAGTATGGAAATGTGTTAGGATTGAAGGTTTGATGTGTGGGAAGTGCTTGGGGAAAATCAACGGACTTACTGAGTGTTTTTGGACGGAATAAGCTTCTATTTTCTCTCTCCTCGACATATCCCGTGTCTAACATTTTAAGTCTGCCAACAGAGACCAAACGGCCATGGGAAACGGCCTTGTGGCCGTTCCCTAGCCGTTTCCAACTTAAGGAAACTCCAAACGGCTAGGGAACGGTTTCCATGGCTGTTCCCAGCCCGTTTCTGACCAAATTTCGGCTGTTTTTTGATGTTTTCTCCTAGTTTTCACCGTATAATTCCCGGGGCGTTACAACTCTCCCCCTTAGAAAAATTCATCCTCGAAATTGAGGCAAGTAAGGTTTGCTGAAACTAAACACTCATTCACTATACAACATTCATAATCATAACAAAGTCCCAACACTCAATCCATATCACTAACCAAAACAAGAACAAAGGAACTGAATATACCTGATACAACTCTGGTCTTGAGAAAGAAGTGTGGGTACCGCTCCTGCATGTAGCTCTCGACTTCCCACATCGCCTCTCTAGGTGAGTAGAAGCTCCACTTCACCTTCACCATAGGAATCTCCCGATTCCTCAATCGACGGATATGCCGATCTAAGATCTCTATTGGCTCTTCTTCGTAAGTGAGGTTCTCTGAAACCTCTACATCCGGTGCACTAAGCACATGGCTAGGGTCGGAGCGATACCTCCTCAGCATCGACACATGAAATACGTTATGGAGTTAGGACAACTCCTCTGGTAACTACAACCTATATGCCAAAGGCCCAACCTTCTCGATAATCTCATAAGGTCCCATAAACCTTGGACTCAGCTTCCCCTTCTTCCCGAATCGAATCACACCTCTCCAAGGCGATACCCTCAGAAATACCCTATCTCCGACCTCATAAGATACCTCTCGATGATGCCGATCGAAGTAACTCTTCTGGCGGTCCTAAGATGCCTTCATACACTTCTTCACCACATTCACCTTTTCCAATGTCTGCTGCACCAACTCCGGCCCCTCAATCTACTGTAATCCCTCAATATCCCAATAAGCTGGACTCCGACATCTCCGACCATACAACGCCTCGTAAGGCGTCATCCCTATACTCAAGTGGTAGTTGTTGTTGTAGGCAGATTCTATCAATAGAAGGTGATCATCCCAGTTACCTCCGAACTCTAACACGCAAGCTCTCATCATTTCCTCGACAGTCTGGATAGTCCTCTCTGACTGATCGTCAGTCTGAGCGTGAAATGCAGTACTGAACCGTCAGTCTGAGGTCGGACTCTAGAGATTAGTTTTTGTTATTTTTTTTTGTACATACTGATACATACACACGAGTTTGTAGTTTGAGATACTTTTCAAACCTTTATTGTTTACTTTTGCTTTTGTATATATTTTTGTAAAATTGTTTTGGGCCACGTTTTAAATGAAAGGCGTGTACATTACTTTATTACTCCTTGATTTTATTATTATGAATTTTGGATATTAGAAATAAATGATTTAAAAATTTGTAGTTCACATTTAGTGGTGTGAGAGCAGGGATTAAATTCTCTGCGGATTGTGTCAAAGATTTTCAATTCTTGGTGATATGAAAATCTTGATTTGTGATTTTAAAACTGATTTGTAACAGATGGAGCTGAGAGACTTATCACCTGATCACACTGCTGAGTCTGGAGATTCTGTTGGAGGATAGGGATCTCTCACAGTACCTTTAGAGCAGCTAGTACCACCTACAATGCCTATACCCCCTTATGATCCTGCATATGCTCCATTCTAGGAGATGATGCAAAAGATGATTAGAGAGTAGGGTCAGTAGAGTTAAAAAGGTTCAAGGTGTCAGTCAAACCTAAACATAGATAAAAACTTTATGGAAGTTAGAAAGTAAGGGGCAGAGACATTTGAGGGCACTACAAATCCAACTAAGGCTGACGACTGGTTGAGGCATACGGTGAGGATTATAACACATATGAGGTGTACCCCAAAGCAAAAATTGAGGCATACCATTTCTCTGTTAGAGAAAGCAGCCTGAAGTTGGTGGGAATCGGTTCTAAATAGTCAAAAAGATCCTCCAGTGGTGACTTGCAATGATTTTCTGAGGAGATATGATGATAAATACACTCCTCTACATTATCAAATGAAAAAGAAGATAGAGTTCCTAGAGTTGAAATAGAAAGAGATGACAGTTATTGAGTACGAGGCTGAGTTTACCAGATTGTCTCGCTATGCTCTAGAGGACATCGATACAGATCAGAAGAGGAGAGACAGATTTGAGCGGGGTCTAAGGTATTCTATTCGCGACAGGATTACGATGAAACCTCGTACATATGAGATGTTACTTGAGACAGCTATTAGAGTAGAGGATTTAGCTGTTGAGGGTGATAATTTTAAAGGAAAGCAATATAGATTCTAAGGTAGTACCAGTTCAGCCAGTAAAAAGAAGAAGATAGATTCTAGGCCACTCAGAGAGATCGGTGGTAGTGGTAGTAGACAATCTGATAGTGGGGCTGAAGGTGGGAGGAGTTATTCCACCAGGCCTCCTATTTCTTAGGGTCGAGGTGCAGGTATAGCTACTGACAGGGATGATCGATGTTGTTATTCATGTCGTTAGTTTGGACATTTTGCCAAAGACTCTCCATAAAGACAGGAGCCACAGAGAGGTAGTATATCTAGACAAAGTTATGTTGGTGATGCCAGGACTACACCATCGACTAGTAGTGCTAGTATAGGGAGTCTGGTTTATACAGTTTCAGTGTTGATGCCAGCAGGAGGTACAATGTTAGTACAACACATTTTGTGTCATTGTGAGTTTCATATTGGAGATTTGATTTACTTAGCTGATTTGATTGTTTTGAGGATGGCCAAGTTTGAGATCATCTTAGGGATGGACTGGCTATCCAAAAATCGAGCTATGGTTGACTATTATTCGAAAGAGGTCATCATTGAGGTAGATGGAAAGAGACGAGTACTATTGGTAGGTGAGAGGAAGGTCATTCCTTCCTTCCTTATTTTGGCAGTTTTAGCTGCAAGGTTGATTCAGGAAGGCTGTGACGCCTATTCAGCATCAGTGATTGATCAGCATGAGTTACCAGGATTACCCCCACAGCGAGAGGTAGACTTCAGGATAAAGACGATGCAGGGTACTGCACCAGTATCTATCGTAATGTATTGAATGGAAGGTGTTGAGCTGCAGGAGTTAAAAAGACAGTTAAAAGAACTATTAGAGAAAGGGCTCATACGGGCGAGTGTTTAACCTTAGGGCACACCAGTGTTTTTTGTGCAAAATAAAAACGATAGTATGCGATTGTGTATCGACTATCGTCAGCTAAATAAGGTGACTGTTAAGAACAAGTATTCGTTGCCATGGATATATGATTTGATAGATCAGTTGCAGTGAGCTACAGTGTTATCTAAAATTGACTTGAGGTCGAGTTATTGGCAGTTGAGGTTAAGGATAGTTCTATTGAGAAGACTGTGTTCAGAACTTGTTACAGGCATTTTGACTTCATTGTTATACCATTTGGGTTGACAAATGCGCCAGCAGTTTTTATGGCACTGATGAATAAGGTATTCCAGCCTTATTTAGATCAGATTGTTTTGGTATTTATTGATGATATCTGGTGTATTCGAGAGATAGAGTGAAGCACGGGACATTTGAGAATTGTGTTTGAATTGCTGAAAGAAAAAGAGCTTTATGCAAAATTCAGCAAATGTGAATTTTAGATGTCAGAGGTTATCTTTTTAGGACACGTGATCTCAACAGAGGAGAGAAACCTAATCCTAGTAAGATAAAGGCAGTTCAGGAGTGGGGAGCTCCTAAGAATGTATCTGAGGTACAAAGTTTTCTGGGTGTAGCAGGCTACTATTGGAGATTTATCGGATTTTTTTAGGATAGCTAAACCAATACCATCTTTATTGAGAATTGAAGAAGAGGTTAGTTGAAGCTCCAGTATTAATGTTACCTTCTTAGAGAGGTGGGTTTGTAGTTTATACAGATGCTTCTAGAGCTAGGTTAGGTGGAGTGTTGATGCAACACGACAGAGTGATTGCATACACTTCACGACTGTTGCGACCACATGAAACTAACTATCCGACTCACGATTTGGATTTAACTACTATCATTCATGCTCTAAAGGTTTGGCATCATTACTTATACAGTGAGACTTTTTAGATTTTCAATAACCACAAAAGTCTCAATTATATTACGACTCAGAGAGAGCTAAATCTTCGACAGAGGACATGGATAGAGTTACTGAAAGATTACGACTGCACGATTAAATATCATCCTGGAAAGACAAATGTAGTCATTGATGCATTGAGCAGAAAAGAGAAAGGGGATGTTGATTTAGTTACATATAGAGTAGAGTCTTTGTTCGCTTTGCGAGAGTTACGAGTGCAATTAGATTTGGTCAAGGATTAAATGTTAGCTAATATTAGAGTTTGACCTCATATGAGAGAGATGATTGCATCACCTCAGGTTGAGGATGAACATTAAGCTCCAGCTAAAAAATTGAGATCACTTGAGATTCCAGAGTGGAAGTGGGAGAAGATTACCATGGATTTCATTATTGGCTTACCAGGGACGTTTCAACATCATGATGATATCGGGGTTATAGTTGATCGAATGAAAAAATTAGCTCACTTTTTAGCTATCTGACAGGATGATACATTGGATAAGCTAGCTGGATTGTATGTTGATGAGATCGTCAGGTTACACGGTGTTATTACTTCTATTGTGTCTGATCGTGATCCTAGGTTTACATCGCGATGGGCACGTGATTGAAGTTTAGTACGGCTTTCCATCCACAGACTGATGATAGGTCAGAGAGGACAATTCAGACAGTTCAAGATATGCAGCATGTGTTTTGGAGTTTGGAGGGCATTGGTACGATCATTTATCCTTGATTGAGTTTGCATACAATAACAGCTATCATTCTTGTATCGGGATGACACCTTATGAGGCTTTATATGTATGGAGGTGTAGGAGTCCAGTTTATTGAGATGTGGAGGGTTTGCAATAGATAGAGGGACTAGAGTTGGTTCAACAAACTCTCGAGAAAGTGAATATAGTCAAAAGATGTATGCAAGAAGCGCAGGATATTCAGAAAAATTATTACGACCAAAATCATCGAGAGATAGAGTGTGTAGTCGGTGATAAGGTTTTATGCAGTCGATGATAAGGTTTTCTTACTAGTTTCACCCTGGAGAGGTGTAATTCGATTTGGGAGACGTGGAAGTTAAGTTCTAGGTATATCGGGTCGTATAAGATTATCAAGAGAGTGGGACCATTGGCTTGCAGATTGAGATTACTAGATGAGTTGTCCCCACTACATGATGTATTTCATGTTTCTATGTTGAGACGGTACCGATATGATCCTAGTCACGTGTTGAGAGTTTCAGATTTGGAGATATCAGAGGAGTTGGCCTACGAGGAGGAGTCGGTCGAGATTTTAGACCGACAGTTGAGGCAACTGTAAAATTGTTAGATTTCGATGGTATTGGTGAAGTGGAGTTTTCATTCACCAAAAAAAGCGACTCTGGAGGTTGAGGCTGTGACGCCAAAGTTTACTTAAATCCATTTTCGAATAATACAAATTTCCGCACCATTTTTTTTCTTTTAAAAAAACATAATTAATATAATATAAATCAGAGTAATCATACACCAATATTTTTCGTAAATGATGAAGCTGTGAAAACATTGAAAACCACATATAATTTTAAACAATACAGAAGCAAGAAAATAGTTTACATGCCATTACATAATTCCCATCAAAGAATAAGTATACATGCATGTAAATCAATACAACCAAAAACCCTAGGAGCTCGACCTTCAATATCACATTGCTAGCCTCGCCGATCACGTCATCCCGTCTCTGGTACCTGTTGATCTGCACATAATCCAGCAATGACAGGTGAGTATATTTTTATATACTCAGTAAGGCTATCCTTTAACGTCTCTACATGCTGGGGTGCAGGGGAGACCTGGCCATCCCGGCCTTATTCTCCCTAATGGCGCCCTAAAGCCATGTCACACAACAATCACAAGCATCGAAAGAATTCCAACATACATTTAACATGTGATTAACACTCATACATCTATTCATTTAGTGTATTATCATATTCACAGTATTTGCATTCACAATAGGTTCATGTCTTAACCATCACAATGTCATCAATCCAAGCAATTCACATCAAACTCCATAAATATACAATTGCACATACAATGCATAACACAATCTCATTCAAGAGCATATATCATTAATCGTAAGTAATCTGTCACGATCCACAACAATTAGTAACCATACAAAATATATCACAATTCTCATCACTACATCAGCACACATGTACTCGATCACCAATCAGTTCATATCAGGGCAATCAAGCATTTCTATAAACTCATACTAGCGATCCATTTAATCCAATATGAGTCTTGGTCAACCACACCTAAATCATGTAAGATCACATCTCAATATCAATGCAAATCAACGCAAGATATGCAAGTGAGTGAGAATGAAATGCATTACTTCTTTCATCCTTTCGAACATACATCCCTAGCCATATTCATATACAAACTGACTTTATTCAATCACATCCTTCACATAAACATATAACTCAACGAGAGTCCATTTTATAACAACACAAGTCATGTTCGTATTATAATCATAAACCATACACATTCACTCCGCTCAACCGATCATGTCATGGTGAAATGAATGAATAATGAATGAATGCATATGTTATGCTAATGCATTCCATGCAAATGATGTGCTCTGGAGCCTTAAACCTTGCGGGAGAGAGAATCCACTCGATCTCTGTGTCTTTTATTAAATTTGGCAAAACCCCTTGTTTTCATATAAGGAGAGACTCCACTCATCCTTTTCTATATTTGGGTCAAACCCCTTTTTTTCATATAAGGAGAGACTCCACTCATCCTTTTCTATATTTGGGCCAAACCCCTTTTTTTTTCAATTGAGCCATTAGCTCTTTTCATCACAATGCATGAACATACAACGTGCTCATGCTACACACTCATGGTATGTATGAATGCAACTCCATGCATTTCATTTCAACTTTCTCAAATATACATGCACATGAATGTTTCAACAATCATTCGTTACATAACATAAGCCAATTCATGTCATAACTCATCATACGACATTGTAACTCAAAGGGACTTCATCAATAGGTCATATATAGGAACAATCACAACGTGCATATGAATGTTCAAACACAAATTCACGATTTTGTTTATAAATACCAACTCGTGGCCAATCATTCTCAACATATCATATTACTAACCAATGATTCATAATCATACGGAACATGCAAAGCATACACTAGAAAGTTCCACATTTTCATCATAAGCTTTATGCTTAATTTCCTGCCCCACTTTAAGCTTTCACATAAATGGACCAAACCATACAAGATCAAACACTCACAGTAATTCCTTTTTCAACATTCAGAATGGGGAAAACGGGCAGGGGAAATGACCACACTGGCCGTTCCCTGGCCATTTTGCCCTGTCATGTAGAATTCCATAGCAGAAACGGCCATGGGAAACGGCCACAGAGCCGTTCCCAGGCCGTTTGCACCTGCAGTCCAAAAGAACCGAATACATTTTAACACTCAACCTTGCTAACTATTCAACACACATTAGGCCATCCTTTTCCAACAATTACATAATTCGTTTTATTATAACTTTCCACGTTACCATTCAACATACGCAAATGTCATTTAACCCTTTATTTGCATGAAGTTCAAGTTTACATAATTCACCTCTCCGAACCTTTACATTAGTACATTCAATTTATACACAATTCTCACATTACCCAACACAACAAACCAATTTAATTAGTCCACACGAACACACTTATAGAACAATCAATTCATAAGACATTTCCACAAGTGAAATCAACAACACAAGCTCAATCGAATTGCACTTATACATACGTACCCATATTCAATTCAATCCAAAGATCACATAGTCACCCTATTTAATATCAAACCAAACTTATTTGATTTATCTCAAGACCCACAAGCATATAGTCACGCAACATCCAACCCATCACAACACTTTTACATGTCTATGACTAATAACGCATTAATCTCAAATCAACAGTATTCATATAAGTCAAACCAAAAGAACATACGAACCAAATCACCGTTCAAAACATCAACATACCATATGCATTTAGGCATCTAACAACTTCATTCACACCACAATATCAACCATTCTTGAAATCATCATACTAGAGAAAATGACACATACTACAATCGTAACTTAAACCCAATCAACATGCAATCAATCCAATGCACATATGTCCATAATCGTTCTCCTATATCTAACAATCCCAACCGTTCATTATAGGCCATCAATTAATCCATGAGTTACAATAACATATCTCTAACCGCTTAAAGTAAGTGTCAAAAAGCATTTACCTCAAAATTCGCACAACGGTCCCTGGTCAAACCTCGTCCCGAGCACCGAATACTACCTCCTACATATAACAAACCACATTTTGCTTATCATTCATGAATTAAACCTCAATTTCCTACCCTCACTCTTATTTCCACAAGAACAACAATTCTCCCCAAACGCTAATTCTTTAATCTTTACCAAATCCTATGTTTTTAGGTTCAAGACTTGTAGAATCACATACTACAACAAAAACCCAGCAAAACCCAACAAAAAACTCGATCTTTATCACATATGTTTCACCAAAATCATAGCTTACCTCACTGAAATCTCGTCCAAAACCCCTAAGCTCGTTTGGGTGATGTTTCGGGAGGCATGTACGAGTCTTTACTTGTGGGGAGTAAGGTTTTTATGTTTGAGAAGGGTTGAGAGAGTGATTTTTGGGTTAAGGTTGAGAGAGGATCAGTTGGAAAGTGTTTTAGGGTAACACATATGTTTTCTCTCTCTTTTACACTCAAAACTCGTGTTTTAAAACACCTAGATGCGCGAAACGGCCTTGGGAAACGGCCTCTGGCCGTTCCCTGGCCGTTTCAACATGTTTAGCTGACCAAATGGCCTAGAACAACCATGGGAAACGACCTCCAGACCATTTCCTGGCTGTTTCCAGCTAAAAATGGCCTGTTTCTCACATTTCGAGTCCCCGACATCTATATCTCTTATACGTACATATTTGCCATTTAGGCTAGACATTATTCCACCTAATTTTTTGGATTTTCCAATTTTAATTAACATGAATTAACTATCTTTCATCACACTTTATCTCGACTAAAAATTGGACGAATTTTTGGGGCGTTACATAGGCAGATATGAGGAGACAGTATCCCTATCTGTTTCCAGACTCGACTTTAGGATCTTGAGGTATGATTTGATATTTCTGATTTTGAGGTTGAGTTTGGTTTTTTAGTTGTTTATTTGAGGTTATAATTGCAAGTTAAGTCAAAAACTTAACTTGATTTGATTTGTAGTAATGAAGGATAGAGCTTAGATCAATGATGAGATGGATTTAAAACTTTGCAATGTTGATTACGGGTATGTTTTAATATTACGGGTCTGGTTTGTGCATGTTCTTGCTATTGAGTTTGCTACAAATTGAGTTTATAGGTATGGTATGTTTGGTTTGAAATGTACCATATTTCAAATTCTTTGCGATGTGATCCGTCTTAAATTTTGGGGACGAAATTTTCTAAGTGGGAGAGATTTGTAACGTCATGAAATTTATATGCATTAACTTATATGGAAAATAACTTAAAACATAAGCAATTCGGATCGATTTAGGAGAATGCAAAAAATTCTACAGGAATCTACAATGGACACGATTAAGAGCACGCCCTGTGCTCATGTGTGTAGATGAGCACGACCTCATGCTCGAGTCTGGAAAAACAACACGATCAGTGCTGAATTTATTCTGAACAATAACGTGCACGATGGAATAGAAGCATGTGCTGAGATGCGAGGCATAACCTTATGCTACGACCCATGCTCAAGGTTGTGTTGATTGGGAATATTTGAACTAATCGACTGTCCTTTCTTCATTCATTCAAAAACAAAGCAAAGAACAGTATAAGCAAGTAGGTGCACGAGGAAAACCCTAGAATTGAAGTAGGAAGAGAAAGTTAGCAAGAAACAATTTAATTCTTGCCAAGAATCAACCACTAAGTCATTTAAGGTAAGCTTATGCTCTTAATTTGTGTATATAGAAGAGTGTAGTTTGCTAGAGATGTTGATTCTAAGGATTTAGTAATGACATAGTTGCTATAAAAATTATAGTTCATGGATTTGAACTTGTTGAACCTTATGTAAATGAATCTAGGTATAAAGAACATGAAAGGAAAGAGTTATAAAAGTTGGTTAGTTTGGAAAGGTTCTGGGAATTGGTTTGAATTGGAATAGGGCTGTATTGAATATTTATGAAATTAGTAAGGATATGTGTATTAAATGGTTAATTTTGTACAGGAGGATCTGTACGACGTTTGGATTAAAGTTGAGGCCAGAGCCGAATTCATAAGATAGTCGAGGTAAGTGTTCCTACACTTATGTTTACATTTGTATGATTAATTCATACAGATTAAAATGTAATTGAATGAAATTAAATGATATTAGGATCATATCTTTCTTAGTTTGTGCTTTATAATCTGTGATCATTGTTTTTCCTATGTGGAATATGTTATTACTCTATGTGAGATGGTTATATGTTTTTTATTTTCATTTGTTGTGTTCTATAAATGATTTAATGGAAAACACGATATGATTATGTGTGCTTATGATATTGTGCTCTGTGTGAGCAGAGTTGTGTGCAATTATATGAATGTCATCTATACATTCACATGTGTTGCATAACATTTGTGACACGATGCCTGTGTGGCTATGATTTCCTGTATGGATAATGGACGTGCTATGTGTTGTTCGCATTTATGAGCTATATGTTTGATCCTGTGTGTACTCAGGCTGTGTGCACTCAGGCTGTGTGCCAAACCTCTCCTGTGTGGAACAAAGGTATCCTCTCCTATGTGAAACAGAGTACAAAAACTTGGGTACATCCTGTGTGGATTGCATTAGCATAACATGATCATTTATATTCATTTTATGCTATGATCTCTATGTGATTTTGATTCTGTGTGAGATAACAGTGTGGTATGATTTTGGATTTATCATCCCGTGTGTGTGGAATGAATTTGTATGTAATTACCTTGGGTTAAGTGATTTGTGCTTTACATACACTATATAGAATTCCATATGATAAAGGTTGTCATAAATATATTTGTTCTGTGTGAAAATGGTAAGGAAATGTCATAATGAACTAAGAAAGTTAGGGTATAGAATGTTGTCTGTTATTTTACCTTAAAATAGAAATTGAATAAGCATTTCCATAGTTAGCACACCCTTATGCTGACCAGCATGCGCTCGTGCTTGAGCTCAATTTTAGCAGCACATCTCATGCTGAAGAATAATCTGGAAATTTTGATGAGCACGACATCGTGCTCCAATGTCACACGAGCCGTGTCACCTGTAAAAGGAATGTTGGGCACGATTTGTGTTCAAATCAGAATGACATATCGATTGAGAATTAACTATGAGCATGACCCCGTGTTCATGAGCACGACCCGTGCTGTTTATTGTTAGTTCTCCTGCACTTTTTTTAAATAGAATTAGGTTTTACTTACTGAGTATTTTATATACTGACCCCTGTGTGTTGTTTCATATTGTGCAGATCGTAGCTAGCTACTCATCGGACTACAGATTACAGTGATCAGCATTTGCACGAGTTTTACGTTTGAGGTCGACTCCAGAGATCAGTTTTTGTTATTTTTGTTTTGTACATACTTATATATACACAGGAGTTTGTAGTTTGAGATACTTTTCAAAGCTTTATCGTTTGCTTCCGCTTTTGTATATATTTTTGTAGAACTATTTTGGCCCACGTTTTAAATGAAAGGCATGTATATTACTTTATTTCCCCTCAAATTTATTATTATAAATTTTGGATATTATAAATAAATGATTTAAAAATTTGGGGTTAACATACTAGACTCTCCTGGAGTCGCTACCCTCTTCTATTTTCCATCTTTCTCTTCATCATCATCTTTTCCTTTAAGAAGTTCCTCAGCTCTAATCACTGTATCTCTTAGTACTATATGCTCACTCATTTTCTGATTTCGAAATCTATTTACGAATGTTCTTATTCAAACCATCCTCAAATAACTTGCATTTATCCCTGTCAGTAGAGATATAACTCGCAACAAAATGTGATAGCTGGGTAAACTGCAACTCGTACTCGGCTAGAGTCATCTTCACCTACTTTAGAGCTAAGAACTCCTTCCTCTTCGCATCAAAGTATACATTCGATAAATACTTCTTTCTGAACTCCCGTAAGAAATCCTCCCATGCTATTACTCGAGGAAACTCCAAAGAATGGGGAATTGTCTTCCACCATTCGTAAGCATCACCCTATAACAATGACATAGCAAACTCTAACCTGTCTGCAACCGCAGCCTGCATCATCCCAAAAACTCTGTTAATTCGATCCAACCACTCCTCTGCCGGTTGTGGATCTGTAGTAACCTTGAACTCTACAACTCCCAACTTGTTCAATTCCTTAAAGTTTCTGGCTCTAATATGGTAATCAGTCAAAGATGGATCCCTGTAGATAGGATAATAAGGTGGAGGTGGATATGGATAAACTGGTCCATGATGTGGATGATCAGGATCATATGGCTCGTGTCTAAATTCTACATAAGACATCTGAGTAGTATCTCTCTCCTACGGTCTGCTGCTCCCTCTCGCTCTATAGACTGTCTAGGCTGCGATATAAACAACTATAACTGTATACTATACAATCTTCCTCTCCACTTCCTCTCTGTGATCGATCATAAATCACTAATCGAATCATCACCAATATCATACCATATCAAGTACTATATCAAGTACCATATCATATCGCATCACTAGTACCATATCATATATCATCTCATATCATATCATACCACCTCACTAATACCATATCATGTGGCATATACATATATATAAGTATATGTATCATATTTCATATTATATACTATCATATCATAGTATATCATAACATACCACATCATATCATATCATCTTATACCATAGTACGATTGTACCATTAGAACTTACCTGTTTACATTTCCTTTACGTATGTACCTGTATGCAATTCATTCTCATATATC
>CANYCX010841016.1:0-31141 GCA_948193385.1 Breynia disticha f. nivosa
TGATTGTATTTTAAAAAGTAGTTAATTTTAAAAAGTAGGTAATTGTTATTTTTTATTAATATAAAATTAATTAAAAGATATTTAAGGAGTCTGCTGTGGACATAAAATACTAAGAGTCTAGATATAATTAAGGAGTGAATACAAATTGATAAACTAGGGAGTATCTTAAAGAGGCTCTTGGGAATGCTCTTAGGAATGCTCTAAGAAAATCATTGAAAAACAAATTATTGAAAATGTATAAATTTTTATATTTAATATAAAAATATATTTTTAAAAGTGTAAAATAATTTTTATTATATATTCATAATTTTCTTAACAAAATAATAAGATTGTAATTAATTAATATATATAATTTTACAAAAATAATAAAAAAAACCTAATATTGTAAAATTTATACATATCGTTTTATATGATAATTAATATATTATTTAACAAATGTTATTATTTTTTAAAGAAAATCATTTTTATTTGTCATGCCAAAATTGTAAACCAATATTTTTGAAAATATTTCAAAATATTAAAATGATTATTGTAATTTGAAATTATAATGTAAAATTAAATTCATCATAAAAATGTAATTATAATAAATATATACTTTTAATTGAATATTTAAATTAAATAAAATGGGATTAATAATAAAAAGGTAAATAAAAATAACATTTCTCATAAGAGAAGAAAAAATTCACTATTCTTTCAAGATTCTCTGTCAGAAATTTCGACGGGGATAGAAATTCTCTGCGAGGATACCATCTTCGCGTCTGTCCCTTTTTTTCAATCAGAGAATCCGTCCCTTTCTCTATACCTAATTAAGCTGAAGATTCTTCAGTCAAAACGAAAACAGGAAACGAATTTTTTGAAAATTCTAAGTTCAATTTTCGTCCCCACGCTTTTGCCAGAAAAGGGAAAAAGTAATAATAAAATATATCTTTCCGTAACTCAATAGATCGAACAATAAAACTTACAAATAAACGGGGCCAAATCAAAGCATTCAATCCTTACAACTTTAAATCAAATCACCATCTCTATATCATTAAAGTGAAAGTCGATGTACATAGTTACGAAATTTGTCTTAATCGATAAATCACATGTGACAAATTTATAATTTAAAAAATTATTTTAATTGTAAGGATTACAACATTTGACTCAGTAGACAACCCACAAGTTGTAGACTTATAATTTTAAAAAATTATTTTAATTATAAGGATAAAATCAATCTATTTTTTATAGTATCAGATAAATCATATCAAATAAGAATACAATTAAACTATTTTTGACAATAAAGGATAAATTATATTGAAGTAAAATAATACTATATTTATTTTTTAATGTAATACACATTTCTGTTAATTTTTTCTTGCGAATAAATAGTTTACATAAAAATATAAAATTAATTTTATTATAATATACGGCATCCCATAGTATTACACAAATACTACGGCTAATTTTATTATAATATACGGCATCCCACAGAATTACCTAAAAAATCTCTAAATTTTTTTTTAATGTGGTCAGTTAATTACACATGAAATACCAAAGCAAGACATCTCAAAACTTAGGTCTTGTGTCTACAAAATAGGAAAATCAAACATGCCATCAAACACTCCTCACTCATAGATGCTACAAGAGAACCACTCATCTTCGACGAATTTCGTTTGAATAATAAATTATAACGGCTTTCGTCAAATATATTTGGCAGTTAAAAAAATTCAGAAATTTCGACAAATTTTGTCAAAAAAATTAGGACAAATTTTGTCAAAAATTTCAGCCAAATTTTCGAAAATATTTAGACCAAATTCATAGAGAATATATAAAAATAAACGAGACTTCATTTTTCATTTGAAAATTTTCCAACAGATTCCATCAGAAATTCCAATTGAAAATAATTTTTAGGCAATGGGGAAAAATAATTCCTGCAAAATTAAATCAGAAAAATATAATTTTTTTGACAACTTTTGTTGAAAAGTGGTCTAAAAAATACTTTGTTTTCTTGTAGAGAGAAATTGTCACCTACTTTTTAAACTTATTATCACCTACTTTTAAATCATCTATATATCATCATTTATATCTCTAAGTACCACTCATACTTGGGTAAATTTTAATACGAGGACTTTAAGGGAGGGGACTCAAGCTTACGGAAATTGCGTAGATTACGTAAAATTAAAACTGTTTTTACTGAATAAATAAATAGTTCAGATTTATTTTCACTGAATCTAACGGTTATGAATACTTGCTTCATCGAGTCCGCTCCTTAAGGGAACTCATAGTAAAAGTCCCCTTCACACTTGTGTTATTTTTTTAAGTTCGAAGTCTGTCTTTATTTGTTCGTAAGAGTTCAAAAGCACAATAGAGATAACACAATCAGGCGAAAAAAAATCCCACGAATTAAAATCAAACATAGAAACCAAGGCCCTAACTAATTTACGAACCATGAAATTTACTGATTTCCGAATATAGTGAATATTCACGCATTCTTAGGTACCAACAATTTATAATAATTCATACATCAATGGAAAAAGTACATTTTTCTCTTCCAGAAAAGGAATTACCAAATTTTCAATTGTTTTTTTAAAAATTACACGTGTCAGTCAGGGAACTAAAGTAGCATTTTCTTCCCTCTTTAATTAAACCCTCACTAAATTCCCTTCATTTCTCCACACCATCGCAACCTTTACACTACCCTCAACATGTCCACCGCGTTCCTCCTCCACGCGCCCATTCTCCCCACGCGCCGTCGTTCTATGTCTGTCAAAGCTTCCACTACTCCTTCATCCCAACCCGCTTCACAAGAGTTCAACAGCATCCGCGACGAAGCGCGTCGCCTCCAGTCTCCCTCGAGCAACAACTTCTCCGCAAGATACGTCCCATTCAACGCCCCCTTGACGTCCACCGAGTCATACTCTCTGGACGAGATCGTTTACCGTTCCCAATCCGGAGGGCTTCTAGACGTCCAACACGACCTCAATGCCCTGAAAGCCTTCTCTGGATCCCACTGGAAATCTCTATTCGATTCCCGCGTTGGTAAAACCACTTGGCCCTACGGATCGGGCGTATGGTCCAAGAAGGAATGGGTCCTACCCCAAATTTCCAGCGACGACATCGTTTCCGCCTTCGAGGGTAACTCTAATTTGTTCTGGGCTGAGCGTTTTGGGAAACAGTTTTTGGATATGAATGATTTGTGGGTTAAGCATTGCGGGAATAGCCATACGGGTAGTTTTAAGGATTTGGGAATGACTGTTTTGGTTAGTCAGGTTAATAGGTTGAGGAAAATGAACAAGCCTGTTGTTGGTGTTGGATGTGCTTCCACTGGCGACACTTCCGCCGCGCTTTCTGCTTATTGTGCTTCCGCTGGCATTCCGTCCATTGTGTTTCTTCCTGCTAATAGGATCTCCATTGCGCAGTTGGTGCAGCCCATTGCCAATGGCGCGTTTGTGCTGAGCATTGATACTGATTTTGATGGCTGTATGCAGTTGATTAGGGAGGTTACCGCTGAGTTGCCCATTTATTTGGCAAATTCCTTGAATAGTTTGAGGTTAGAAGGGCAGAAAACTGCTGCCATTGAGATTTTGCAGCAGTTTGATTGGGAAGTGCCAGATTGGGTGATTGTTCCTGGTGGGAATTTGGGAAATATTTATGCTTTTTATAAAGGGTTTTATATGTGCAAGGAATTAGGGCTGGTTGATAGAATTCCAAGGTTGGTATGTGCTCAAGCCGCCAATGCTAATCCCTTGTATTTGCATTATAAGTCTGGGTGGGAGGAGTTTAAGGCGGTAAAAGCAAACAGTACGTTTGCGTCAGCCATTCAGATTGGCGATCCTGTTTCTATTGATAGAGCGGTTTATGCATTGAAGAATTCGGATGGGATTGTTGAAGAGGCTAATGAGGAGGAGTTAATGGACGCAATGGCGCAGGCGGATTCTACCGGGATGTTCATTTGCCCGCACACTGGTGTTGCTTTGACTGCTTTGATTAAGCTGAGGAATAGTGGGGTTATTAAAGCTACTGATCGAACTGTTGTTGTTAGTACCGCACATGGGTTAAAATTTACGCCGGCCAAGGTTGATTATCATTCAAGTGATATTAAGGACATGGCTTGTAGGTTTGCCAATCCGCCTGTCAGTGTTAAGGCAGATTTTGGTTCCATTATGGATGTTTTGAAGAAGTACTTGTTGAGTAAATCACAGAAGATTTAAGTGATGACCAACATTTAAGTTTTGCTGGTACGGTTATAGCTGTACTGATTGTTAACTTTTAGGCAATTTTTGGCGTTAGAGTTGCCTTATCTTATGGGATCTAGGAGAGAGAGTGCGATTATCCATTTCCACCGAGGATCATTTCTTTCGATTGAATCAATGAAAACGTATTGTGTTGAACATTTTGCTCCATTGTTTTAATAAAAATTTTGCTGCTGCAATTGTTGGTTTATGGTTTTCTTTTTCTGGAATTATGACTTGAATTCGAATACTGACAAAATCAGAAGCAGGCGATCTTTGAGAGATCAAGAGGATGTAAATGGAATCAGGGACAGGTTTAAATCCTCTTTTTAACTCACCAAGTTCTCGGGTCGTGTCGTGACCTAGCTGTGAGTGGGGACTCGAGTCCAAAAGGTTTTGATTGGAGAATGGAATTGGTGTAAACGTTTGCAAGTGTTGCAGAGTAAGGTTGATCATCCATGATATGCAAGCTTGTACTGCACCCAGTCCTATTCCTGCTTGAAGAATTCGAATACCTTTGGAGTAGTTGATGCAGAGATTGAAGGGTTGATATGTACACTCCATAAGAACAATAATAGTAAATCCTTCCATGCTCTGTTTTTGTCTTTTAAACTTTGGAAAATTTTCAAATAATTCTCAAGACCAGTCTCATTCTATGTTCATTTCCATCATATTTACATACCAGCTTTCTCATTTTTCACAGTTCAAGCACAGCTCAAGATTGGTATACTGCAGTTTTGAGCAATCAAGCTGATGAAGTTTGCTATTTGCTACTAGTTTTTGCATTTGACTCTTTCTTTGCCTTTTGTAGTTCCCTACCATATAGTATTATGTACAAGGCTGAAGGAGAGTTCCACGACTACCGCAGATTTCAGATGTTTCGTCACATGTGATACGACAATGCTTTCTTGCTTCATAATAACCAGAATACGGCTGTCTACGGTGTATTCTTCTTCTTTACAGAAACATATGTACTTCATTGAGACCGCGCAAGTATTAAAGCAAAATAGCCAGTAAGATGATAACAACAGCTAATGTGCATATCAAAGCCTGCATGGTTAATTGATTTCTGGAATTATTGTCTTGAAAAGATATCAAAATCAATGAATAAAACTTTGTAAACTGAAAAAAAACAAAACACAGAAGTTTGTAAGGGATTAAGTTCGTGTTCAAATGTCGAGTTGTCGATCATTCTGTCCTATATCAAATCAAAATGTAGAGATTAAGTTCTAGAAAAAATGACATCAACCCCAAAGGAATGAGAAACAGTTAATAAATTTAACACTCACTGCTATTGCGCAGGCGGCCAGGCCAGCTCGCTCCCTTGGATCCTTCTGATAGTAGCTCCCAAAGTAGAGAATTGTTGCAAAATACCATAGCAATGGAAACACAAATCCAAGCAAGAAACTATAGAAAAAGAGGCACATAAATGAGAAACGACGGCGGGGACATGTGGTCGGAAAGAATCAGGCAAACGGAACAGCCAAGATACTTACGAAAACCACCCTATTCCACAACCAAAGCAAGGAAGAGGTTTGTCAAACATTCCTAGTTTGGGTTCCTCTGCATCTTCAATAGGAATATACTCCCCTTTCCTATGTTCCACTGTGGCAGTCGCATGTCCTGCATTACGCACACAATACTTTCAGCAACTTGTCCTGAGAAAATTGCTAAAAACATAGGCTGCATCGAACTAAAATTCACAACTGAACAATTAATCATGAACTATAAATTCATTTAAAACTATCATGTCCCATTTTTAAGCACATAATATTCCAATGACAAAATATTCATTCAAGCAATCTATATCTGCTTGCTTCCCACAACTCCATCAAACTAACTGAATCAATAACTTCCACAATGCCATTATAAGAAAAGAAATGATACTGAACATTGGCCCAGAGTATTTGAAATTGCAGACCAATGGAGTTAAGTACCATTATCCATGTGTTTGAACCCCTTTGCTCAGCTGCAACTTCTGCTCCTACCAACTCTGCACGATGAAACAAAGTAATGAAGCCCATTTACAAAGATTACTAAGCAATCAGATTACTTAGCAAATATCTTTATCATTTTATCCAAAATAATATATAGTTCTCAGCTAGTAATTATACTGAAACCACAAATAGAAACTTATATAAATATGCTACTCCACTACAAGCAAGAATTTTGTTCAATTGAAAGAACATTGAGAACATTGCTTCTGCCTCAATAATAGAAACTGAAGAATAAGAAAAAGCTCAAAAGATCTCAAATGAAAAAGTGAGTTACTACCCACTTAAATAAAAATTAATACTTTCAAGTTTCAACCCCCATCGACTATTTCTTTCTTTGCCCATCAAAATCCAAGGGGGCTCAAATAATCTGATACACAAATTTAAGAGTAGTTCAATTTAGAGAAAGAAGTGAAAGAAGTGAAGAAGTTTCAATGCCACTTCTGCAAAAGAGAGAAGCAGGAAGATCTCCGGTTACAATAAGAGGCAAACAAGAATACACCCAGAACCCATCAACAGAATCAGGAAAATAAAAACAGAACCGAAAAGTAAAAAAAAAGGGCCAGATCAACGCAGGCATGGATTACCTTTCCGAACTGCACCAAATTTCACCAAGGAGATTCCTATTATCGGATTCAACTTTGAAAGAGCAAAAAATAGTAGGCCACTTTAAGGAGCTAAGCAGAAACAAATCCCATATTACTTGTCCAATGAGCATCCAATTTATGGACCCTGTTGGCATTGCTTACAAGTAAAGGGAGGGACATTGCTATTCTTGAATTAATTTACACCTAAATTTTGTTTAGCTTCCAACAAAGTCCAGCTAAACTAAAAAATAAGACATACTAATTTCTGTTTTAAAGCAGTTTACCAAACAAACATACTGAAGCGTAAATGGTTTATGCAAATGGCAGTACATACACTCTAAGTGTTCTTTCATGGAAAATTATACTATACACAAAAATCTTTTCTCCATCATACAAGGGCAATCGTGATACTTGAATAAGAAACAATAGTTCTAAGACTGAGCTTACTTAGGCAACACTTGGCCCCTTTTTCATCTTTCTCAAAAATTTATACACTATCTGGTAACTTTTTAACAAAACCAAACTGGTTGGGGACAAAAACAAACAAAAAATTCAACCACAACATTCAGAACAAACCCATATTTCACCAAACAAATTTGCTCAAACAGATGAAGAATTTAAACTAAACAACATATTTATCAATCAAAATCCATAAAGCATTTCACTTCAAGTCAAGACATGCCCAAAATATAAAACCCTACTTTAAAGTCTTCAACTTGATACCACAAATTCCACATACAATGATAAAGAAGCAACCTTTATCAAAACCCAATTAAAAGAAACTGTTTTTAAATTGTTATCAACCAAAACAAAGATCAATTCAGCAAGAGCTTCATAAAGTGAATATGCAGAGAGAGAGAGAGAGAGAGAGAGAGAGAAATGGCTTACAGAGAAACGAATGAGAAACACAAGCGATTGTTGATGATGAAGAAGGTTAAAACTTGTGTGAGCAATCAAGTTGTTTCCTTGTTTACTTTTTTTTTCTTTAATTTAATTAACCAAAAACGGATCACTGTGTTTTAATAATGAATTAAAGAAGATTAAATGCAGAATGAATGACAGCATATACCAACATGCCGTCACTCACTGACTAACCACTCTTTTCACCATTGCCAAACATCCTAACCTCAACTTTTCGTTTTGAATTGTTGTTACCTGTTATTATTGCTCTTTGCTTCCCAACCAACTCAATCAACAAAAATCAAATAATATTTTATAACAACATTTTTAAAACAATTGTCTTTAAATTATTGTTATTATAACATTATTAATTAATTAATTGATATTAAATTATTATTTTATTATCAAAACAACTGTTATAAAAATCAAACTGAACCGGCCGATCGAACTAATGAACCGGTGAATCGGTCACCAGTTTGGTCCCGATTTATTATTCAAACTGGTCTGCAAGCAAATTAGTGAAAACCAGCTAACCGCCCAGTTTAACCATCCAATTTTTTTTCTATTCGATCACCGATCCGACTATGATTACACTTATTACAAGTTCATTCTCCGTCCTTATATACCTCGGACCATAGGAAGGTAGCTCCTTAGCTCGTTGCATGTTTTGGTCCTTAAGCTTTAATTTTTTAGAAAAAAATTAGTGACATGATAAATATTTTTTTATTTTTTGTCCATATCAATGGTTCACATTGCATCGGGGCTTTTACAGCGAGTCCTCTCTTAAAGGAGACTCATTGAGGCATATATCTGTGATCATTCGATATTAGTGAAAATAAATTTGAGTATTTGATTTATTCAGTAAAAAACAGTTTTAATTTTACGTAATCTATATATTTTTAGTAAAATTATGTAAGAGCCTCAATCCCTTGATAAGGGCCTCATATTAAAAATTTCCATGTAAACTTCATCTTTAGCTTAATGATAATATGAAGGTTTAAAGTTTGTTTGATGAAAATGATATGCTGTTAGCAACTTCATAAGGTAATAAAAAGAGTTTTGTTTGAATTTTATTTGTGTTGTTGTCTGGATTTAGAAACGATGAATTTACCACTAAAACGGCAAACCATGCAAAATAAAATGCGATCAGAGGTCGAAGACTCGTTCCCCGAGCGCACTCCGATGCTCAAGTCAGTAATCGAATAATAATTTTGTAGTTGTCTTGGGTGGTCAGAACGTACCTTTGAAGATTTTTTGGATCCTTTATATAGAATAAACGTAATAAATACTATTCAATATAACGTTTGTAATGTTTTTTTATTAATTACCACAACGTCTGTAACGTCTTTCTATTAATGTTTGTAACGTCTTTCTATAATGATCATTGTCATTAACATCATTCAATATTTACGGGTTTCCATGAACTTCACCGAATTTGCAGGCTTTAGTTCATTCTTCATCAATTTCGAATGCAAGTTCATAGATTTTAGTGTGTACAACTTTTTTCTGAGAAAAATAATGCTACATGTTGGCTTTGTTTATGCTGCTTTTCTATGGTAGCTCGGTTGAAGTTACCTCGTGAAAACCAGGTAAGACTGGTAACTGTTCTTACTCCTATGAAATTTCCAGACCCAGCTTGGGGGAAGAAGAGGCTCTGATACAGATGTAAACTGTCAATTCAGAGATGCCAACTACAAGTTTTGGGTTACAGCTATGGCGATTCTGTTTTTAGCTCAATATTAAGTAACAACAATGGCAAATCTGAGATTTCATCCACATAAATATTTATTGTTTTTGGTTCAAAATGATCATATAATTGTGCAAATTTGTAGGCCATGGAAGACCAGATTACATTCCAACTGCCTTTAATTTGACGTTTAACGTTTACGGCATCTGCATTTAAAGTTCTAAAATGACAAAATAATCAATACAGCCCAACAACTGCATATAGAAATTGTTGCATTTTGGATCTCGAACGCAAATACAAAGACTATTGACAGCTGAATCAAACACAACCGAATACGTTTCTTTGTCCCGTTCTGACCAATAAGCACCAGTGGAATCACAGAACACAGCGTAGTTGCTTAGACTCGCAGTAAGGAAAGTCATCATGCTTGACACAGTGAGATTTTTGCAGCTATTAAATGTCTGCTAAATATTCATTTCAAATGCCTTAGCTAGCATTTAGCTTAACATCAAACTAAAGAGAAAACACAGTCGACCAGAAGAAAAGCAAGACTCAAGATAAAAACATAAGGCAAATTATTGTAATATAAAAGGAAGTCCTGCATTTATCAATGACAGGACTCTTTTCTTAATTGGGGTTTTTGGGGAGCTCCAGAAAAGTCTTGCCTTCTCATCTCAAACCTTGCGAACAAGCTCCATCAGAATGGGGGCCAGCGTCTCTGGAAGTAGAGGCTTTTCGACGACTAGGTTAGCTCCAGCCTCCATGAACGCATCTATTTCGTATTGACAAAAATGCAGAGACATGCCTATGATTTTCGTAGGTATGCCCATGGCTCGAATTCGCCTGGTGACCTGTCATCGAAAATAAGCTAAAAACTTAGTTACATTCATTGGGGATGGCTTCTTGCAGAAGGTTGTAATTAGTCATAAAAAGATAAATTTACATTCAGCAGTTATAACCTCGAGTCCACAGAGCTGGGGAAGGCTGATGTCGAGAATGACCAGAGAGAAAGTTGCACCTGAAGCAAGGAGGTCAACTGCAGTTTGCCCATTGTCCACGGCTTCAGTCTCAACACGAAAATGGCGCAGAAGTCCTTGCTGTATCACGCGGCAAAAACTGTCGCCATCAACAAGGAGTGCAGTTATCTTCTTCTTTGCCGCCACTGAACGAATTTCAAAGAGCTTGTCCTCACGTCCGGCAGGACCAGCCAAAATGGATCGAGGATGACATCGAACTCTTCTGTTTCCAGGGATCAGACTCGCAATAATTGCGGCTGCCATATTCTGCAAGCAGCTGAATACACATACATGACAACAATAGACAGAAAAAAAGTTCATCATTCCAAATCATAGCAGTGTTTTTTAGTTGCATTATCCAATTCACAATATATCAATTTCCAACAAGCATATTTAAAGATTGAATAAATTTCTACGGAAATGCTGACCGTGTATTTCAAGAGTACGATAGCTTTTTCCCAAAAATTTTAAAAGGGAACACAGCCAAGTGGTTAGCTGCTTCATTAGTCTTCCAAATAGCGTTATGAAAACTATACTTTTCGTCAAAATTCGTAGGAATAAGAATCATAACCAAATGTATGCACATACTTGCTTAGCATTGACAAAAACAAATACAAAGATGATACCACTGCACTGATAATTGTTTTAACAACAATGAGAAATAACAAGGAGCATATACAACAGTAGAGAGAGCATAAGAACTGAACGGCGACCAGTTTAAGGTCAACCATCTCCCTCTTTTGTGAACCTAAGAAAAAATAAAGACTTACAGAGAAAGCTTTGTAAAGTTTGCTGTTGATGCAAATGCAAGTGCCTGCACATTCAATTATATATACAGATGAAATCACAATGGGGCAAATGTTATGCATAGGAAATGGAATTTGCGGAAAATGCATATAGTGAAGATGTATTAATTTGGCAGCCAGATTTTCTTTGACTTTTATTAATATCTCAGATTCCCTTTTTAAAAATACATCTAAAAGAGGAAAAGGTAACGTTCATTACGTGTCAGGCATGCCGCAGCCAAAATTTTATTTTCCTGCTGCTTGATGTTCATCTAGAATGCAAATAAGACTTTCGGTATACGACAAACTTCTCCAATTCACATAAATTTCAGCTTCTATAAGAGATACATTTGCCATCCAAGTTTCCAAGTTAGCCTGTTTACCTATTGGTATTAAGCCTTTTCAGTCCACATACCTGAAAATGAAGTGTATTCAAGTTCATACGTACCAAGGTAACGAGCACGTGGCCTTGATTTCAAGCGTTGACTGAGAAACATTTCTAATTCTGTGTTTGATCACATTGCTGAAAAGCACCAAGCTCATATGTACCAAGGTGACGAGCACGTGGCCTTGAGTTCAAGAAACATTTCTAATTCTGTGTTTGATCACCTTGCCGAAAAGCCCTCAGGTGCAGAAATAATAGTCTCAAACCAATGATGCCTCATTGAAGCATTGAAAAACAAAAATGGATCTTCTAGAAGAGTTCAAAAATTCTCCAAGCCAATAAAAAACTTTCATCTGTTACTCAATCTGTTCATGACTTTCCCCTTATGCTTACTGCTAAAAGTTGTACGATCCGAATATATTAGAAAAAATCAAAACTAATGATATCAAATCCAAATTATAGACAACCAACTATCAGGAAATTGAAGACATCGTTTTTAAGTTTATTTACGAGATAATACCTAACTAAACACTTCTAAATCAGTTGAATTAACAAACAAATCGATGAAAATAATTAACGCGGTCATTCTATTAATCCAACTTTTTCAATGTGTAGTCTCTTCTACTTCTACAATCTACTTCTACAACATGAATAACTACATAATTAATTTGGACACAAATTTGTACAATGTAAAGCAATGAAAATGAGAGCATTAGTAAATCCATCTATTCCAAACTGAACACAGTCAGAGTATAGAAGCAATGATTGAACAAACAATGTGGTTTTACTTGGTAAGTTTGAACAAACAATGTGGTTTTACTTGGTAAGTTTTTCATAAGCTGGTTTAACAGATAACACAGAATTAATTGAAGGCATCACATGCAACAATCCACTCCTTGATAGCCATATCCCATTGAAATTGTATTAACTGATAATAATAGTTATCCCATAAGAAGATACCAAAAATGGTTAAACAACAACCAAGTATGCCATATCACAACGTATGCACATAGTAAAAGAACTCAATTCCACCAATTTATTCTAAACATACATATACTTACCAAAACAGAAGCATAAGAACACAGAAAGCTCTCACCTCTGCAATCTCATGGCGCTTTCACTTTCCAATTATCTTCTGCGCACAGATAAGTACAAATCCTGATTTGGGTTTTCTCATATTTTGCCTCTTCAACTTGAAAGTTCGATCCTTTTTTTTTAATTTATATTTCGCATCGTTCAATATTAGCTCTACAAACGTGACTTCCGAGGTTTTGTTTATAATTTTTGCCGTAGGAAACGCACTAACAGTTGCGTACGTAAACATGGTACGTTCAGTCACCATTCCTTCCTAGAAAAGACATTTTCCACTTGCAAGTGGGATATAATTTTCGACAAAACACGATTACACGACACAATCCAATACGCATTTTTGGTCAAGAGAGCATCATATTGAGTATTGACACTGTTATGTTCTTAAGTTTAATGATCAATTCAGGCTCTTTTCTTCTTCCTGAACACAAGTTCGTTTTTAAAAATCAATAAAAACTCCAGTTAAAACTGGAGAAACATTCATTTGAAAACTCAGAACAATTACCAAACAGTGAACCCAGGCATTTACATGAGTTATGGAGGGGCCTTCAAGGAGAGGAGAATCAAAAACCAAGACATAAAATTTCTTCCAAATGCCTGCAACAACTGAAATTTACAAATGGCCATAACAGGGTTGCTGTAGTGGCACAGATGTCTGCTTTGCATGATTGAAAAAGCACAGGCCAAGATACACTCTGTTATATATAGTACACACTAGTTTTCTTCTATTCTTCTTGTACAAACCATTAAGCCCACAGAGAAAAAGGGATGGACTAGTAGAGGAGCTATGTATTCTTAATTAGATCAACTTCTCTAATATATATTTAATGTATATTAAGATTTCCACCTGCGACTGCATTACTCTCTGGTGCTGGATTTTCAAGATTTGCTCCTGAATTTCCTCTGAACTTTTAAGTCCACTACAATCACAGATATGTTGTCTTTGCTTCCCTTTTGCATGGCAAGGTTCAACAGGTAATCAGCTGCGGCTTGCGCCGCAGGGTCGATTCCGTTGCCCCTTTCTGAGGGCGATGTGGCACCGTATTTTTTGTGCCACAGAAGAATCCGTCTTCGCGCCACTTCGCAGACTTCTTCATTTGTCAGAACGTCCCATAAACCATCACTACCTAATATTAGGCATTCGTCGTCTCTGGCTCTGGGAACGAACATAACTTCAGGTTCTGGAATAATCCATGGTTTCAAGTATCTATCACCTGTGACAGTTGCAAATTGGTAAGACAAGATTATTCTGAGCTCAAAATTGAGTGTTTCCATGGGTAAATCTCCATTACCATCAGAAATATATATTAAAAAATCGCTAAGGCCGTAATAGCTATGAAAAAGAAGATCACTTGTGATTAGCCATATCTAGGCTTAGCTTTTGCGTTCCTTGTTCATCATTTGTTGAATGTCGGCATTAACATCAGATTGAAGAAGCCAACATGTATAAACAAAATCTCATTGTGCAGGATTAGTCTAATCAAGAGGGACATACACAAGTTCAGTTCGAAAGATGGAACGATACCAACCTATAGATCTTGACATGGCAAGAACACCAAAAACACGATGTCCGTTCCACTGAATCACCTTTCCTCCAGCTGCCTCAATCCTAGCATACTCATCTTCTCTGTTAGGCTGGCAAAAAAAAGAGAAAAGAATTGTCATCCAGCTAAGTTAGGTAATTTGTCTTCCTAAACATGCTAAGTTTGGTATTGGTTTTTCTAAACAAGCTAATGCGATAAATGCCTTACTTTGTGATCAATTGACAACGGCAAAGATTCTTTTCCGCGACAAAGAACTGCTCTTGAATCACCACAATTTGCAACGATGATATGGGATGAACAAACCAAAGCAACCACAGCCGTAGATCCAACAGTTTCTGCCGCAACAGGTTCGGAAACAACATCAAGGGTATCTCCATTGCTTTTCTCTTCTCTGATGCCCTTTCCCCCAATCTCATCATCAACCCTTTGGAAGCAACTGGTGAAGGCTTTCTCCCACTGCATTTGCTGGTCAGAGGCACTTCCACCACATGAATCATTTTTAATGTTTCCAATTTCTTCAGCCAAGGCCCAATGGATTCGGCTACAACAGTAATCTGCAACCTACACTCACCAAATCATCCTTATAAATTCAGAATAGTGTGATTATCCATTGAATGGTTCAACACAGACTTGAATGGTTGATTATTTCACTAATTAAATGCACAAAATGAAAAATTTGTTTTTTTTTAAAAAAATACAGTTCTCAATTAACACTCTGAAATCAAATGTAGAACACAAGCAGCAACAAAAATTCACCTCGTAGGAAATAAATACTCGTAACAGTAGGGAGCTCAAAATATCAAAGGTTAAGAATAATAACAATTTGATGATTGAATCCAACTTAAGAAATAAAACATGCCGCCTAAAGGAAACTGAGAAGAACATGGAGAATAAATTGTACCAGCATTGCGAATGCATAAATACAAAAGATGTCAATCAAAGATTTAGGTTTATCAATGTACCTGAGAACCACCGTGGCCATCATAAACACCAAAAAAATGACCGGTAAGGTGAGTCAAACTCTCATTCACTCCATCAACTACACGATCGCCAATAAGCATTTTAATAGGAATCTTTGCAAACCTAGGAACAGCTGCAACCGCATCTTCCATCTCTGGTCTTCTCCCACATACTGATACAGAACCCCAAAGAGGTACACAGTCAAGCTCATAAACACTCCTAGTAGATCCTTTGCCAAGATTTTTCTCACTGGGCAACTTAAGGACAACTGCTGATGCTTTCAGATCAGATCCATCGATTATCTCTGCATTTGGGCTCACAGATGCAACAAGTAGTTTAGCTGTGGGCACCTGCACCTCACTTGACTCCTCTACAATAATGGCCTTGGCAATGATTTGGTTACTTTCAATTTCTGCAGATTTTGGCAAGTTGATTTCAGAGCCTCCTTCCAATTCCAATAGCTGCTCAGCAATTGTGCCATTTGCGTCCTCAGCAACCGACAATACTTCATCTTCCTCACTTTCCTGCATTACAGCATCAGTAAAACTTGAACCATTTTCAGGCAACTGCTTCGACAAATCACTTTCTCCAACACCACCATCTTTGGACACAGAAAACACGCTGTAGTTCAGCCCATTCTTAGGCCCAGTACAGTCTCTGATGCTTTCAGAGGCAGATTCCTCGGCCAGCTTGACAGGATCTGTCAATAGGCTAGCCGTGTCTGTTACTATCTTTATTCTTGTAATCTCAACATGAGTAGCAATCCCAGAATTTTCACACACTGTATTACCAATACTAAGCGTAACTGCTAAAGCCGGAGACATCTCTTCCATCAATTCCTCACACGTTCCAATCGAACTTCTAACTTACAATCTCTAATTTCATACAATCTACCAATTTTCATCTTCCTCATCTCCAATCACCACTGTTCGCCCAACTACAAATACAGGATTTATCCACAGTTCCTCCATTCAACCAAACCCGAATGACTCCCCAATCCCTTCTTTCTCATACAAGTGAATACACACCTCTAATTCTAATATTAAGTCACATAAGTGGGCACTAAAAACATGATAAGAATGATAACGATAACCAGATCTGGTGAGAAGCAGTGGATCTGAACTCTTATTTATCAGGTCTTTTAACTTCAGAGATAGTGATGAGTTATCACGAAACTCACACCAACTTATCAAATCCTTCACCTGCCAGAAGTAACTAAACTCCACAAAAAGTAACTTAATCCTATCCCAATCCACCAACTCCTAATAACACAAACCACACAAATAACAAAATATCAAAAACCAAGCTATCATCTTTGAAATCCAAGAATAAAAAGCAAGAAACTTCATGAATAAAACAACCTAGGAAAAAGCAAAACCACCAAATAATCACGAGGGAACAAGAAAAAGATCAAATCTTTAACTATAATCCCAAACTTTACCTGGATCTAAGGCAACCCAAATCAGCAAAATTTTCAATTAAAAGTCTCCTTTAAACTTTCACTTTTAATAAACAATAAAGCTATTACATTTATCCAAAAAACACAATCTGGCATATCTCTTTACGATCTAGAAACAATCTAAATAAGGGAAAACAACGCGCTTGCAGTGGAAAAAATACCTTGTTGAAAATGAAGAAATTTGAAAGGTGGGTGGGGCTTAAAAGGCTCACTATTTTTGCTCTTTTGTTTCAGGGCATAACAGAGAGAGCATAGAAGATTGAAGGAGAGAAGAGTGGAGAGAATAATGGGAAGAAAAGTGTAGGGAATTAAATGTTACCATACGGAGGAAGAAGGGACACGTGTAGAAGTAAAGATGAAAATTGAATTAAGAATTAAAAAAATGGTTAGATTGAGAGAGGTTGAAGACAACCACTCATGGATTTTTCTATGAGAGTAGCTTTGAGATAAGACACGTGTCCTCCAGTTCTGAAAAGTCCACTGCTTCTCAATTATTTCTCTCTGCCCACCAAAATTAAAACTCATTTAATTTCTTACCACCTTTTATTTTCTCTTTTATTCATAATTTTATTAAATATTATTATTTACAATATAAAATTTATATTTATATTATTTACGTTAATTATTATTAAATTATTAAATATATATTTTATAATTAATTATCACGTTCACATTATAAAAATTTATCAAATATTCTATGTATATTAATTTTTATCTCTTATAAATATCTATTTAAATTAATCACATGTTAAGAATTTTGATTATCAAGTTTATAAAAATAAATGTTCTTTTTTAAATTTTAAAAATCAATATCACGTGTCTTGTGCATAATAAATCATATGTCATAATACTAAATATCTACTTTTAAATTAGTATACCACTAGTTGTATTATTTTCGCAAAGCAGCGAGATATCGTGTATTATAAAAAAATTAATTTTAAATTTTTATGTAAATTATTTTATTTATATAAAAAATTTTAAAATATATGTATAATATTAATAAATAAATATTGTATTATTTTATTTCAATATAATTTATCCTATATTATTAAAAAAAATTAATTGTATTCTTATTTAATATGATTTATCTCATATTATTAAAAATAGATTGATTTTATCTATATAATTAAAAGAATTTTTTTAAATTATAAATTTGCTACATGTCGTTTATCTACTAAGCCAAGTATAGGGATTATATACACCGATTTCCGCATTTTGTTTGAACCATGAAGCACTATGGACACCTCAGACTAATCCTTGTTCGAGCTAGACAGGACCGCAAGAGCGGCAAACTCTTTTAACCGAGTTTTAACGCAGTTGTGTAACCGATTTCCGCTTTAGTAATATACATGTGAACATTTTTTTTAAAAAAGTTTAGTTAATAACGGGAAAAGGGAAGTCGAAAATTTTTTACATTATTTTATTATGGACCTTCATATTTTTCCATTTTTGCATTTTACTCCTTAAGTAATACAACTCAAATGAAAGCTACGCCTTGGAAGGCTTATCCTTGAGGGGCCAATGGGATTTCGACAACACCGCTTTTATCTAAAGATCATCTCCACACACTACAAAACCAATCAGGTAAATTTTAATATTGAGACCAATAAAAAAGGGACTCAATAAAGTGCTTTCTTTATTTTACTAAAAATATACAGTATACGTAAAATAAAAATTGTTTTTATTGAATAAATAAAAGACTCTTATTTATTTTCACTGTATCAAATGACCATAATTTATTGTCTAATTGAGTCCCCTCTTAAAAGTCTACACCCAATCAACCCTTCAATTTCACTCCATCTTCACTCCCATTACTCCCAACTTTAGCCCTTCTTCAAACGCATATTTTCGACTATTTATTATCAACGAATATTATTTTGTCGTTTTTGTGTTATATGATATATATATATATTTTGTTGTTTGTATTTTTTAAAGATTTGAAAAGGGTGGTTTTAGGTGTAGCTTGTAGGGTTAGGGAGTTTTAATGGACATGGTAATTGTGGTTGATTGATGAATAGTATGTTTACTTGAATTGTTTTCTACTAATGAATTACTCCTTTCGTTACATATTATATGTTATTTTAAAAAAAATTGTTTTGCATTTCGTATCATATATCGCTTTATATTACTACTGTATCATTTAATAATTTATTATAATATTGTGCTACTTAATTTTACATTTTCAATACAAGTTTAATTTACTATCTATTTTATGCACCAACTAAAAGAATATAATATTTAATTAAAAGCCAACTTAAAAATATTAAACATATTATCAGTTCATATATAAAACTTTAAACGATATATATTGAGAACATAACGAGTACTTTATACTTGCCTAATATGTTGTCATGTAGCGTTGCTGAACTATGGTTGGTCTGGTTTTTTTGCATGAAGTTGGTGGCAATTGATGATCACAGTTTTTCTTTTACGTAAAACTACGATAAGTCATCAGTCAAATTGGCCAGAATACATTCCGCTTCAGGACAGCCATTCTCCATACATGACGGCCTGGGCGATAAGCTACTGCTCGAGCTAAAGTGCGGATAGGAGGAAGTTGAATAATCTTTCGGCAGTTTTAGGCGCCGTCAAACTTGTTAATAGAAGTGGGGAGTCATAGGGTGCATGATTGTTCAGATATGGTGGTCATAGTTAAACAGCATTTATCATATTAATTTATCATCATGAACTCTGAAGAAATTATTTCATGGGATGGTTGAGGTTGAACCACAAATGATGTGTATGTAAGATTATTGGAAGCTCATGACTACTTTTTGATAATTTTTGAGCTTCACAGGAAGGAAAGGCTAACCTGAAAGTTGTTCTTTTGCGGGAGGCAACAATACATGCCTTTCTTCTCAAAACTTGTCAAAAGGATGTTTCAATTTCTGTCTTGGAGAACGAAAGTTACATGAGAATTTTCTCTTATTAATTCTCTCTCCTCGAAAATTCAGTCACGCTGACGGCACATGTCCGTCATCCTGAAAATTGTAAATGGCGTGAAAGCAAAAAAATGTACTAAAAATTTCACCATCTTCCCCGGATTGACTCACAGAAGCATTGTTTCGGGATTCTCAATGTAGCCTTTGAATGCTTTTAGCCATTCTGCTCCGATCGCACCTGAGGAAGATTAGAAAAATCAAACACAATTAATATCGCAATTTCGAAAAAACTCCGAGGTTTTCTATCAATATATTATTATGGTCACCCACCATCTATAACTCGATGATCACAGCTCAGCGTTACCGGCATGAATGAAGCAAATTTGAACTCGCCGGGAGCAGAACCTGGTACTACCCTCTTCTCGGCTGCTCGCGAACAACGTCAAATGTTAGGGAGAATGGTAAAGGAGTGGAAAAATGAAACCAACCGTTCTATGGTGGCAAGTGTCAAATTTTTACCAGATCCCACAGCCAAAATGCCAGATTGAGGAGGATTTATAATAGCACAGAATTCTTTAATACCAAAGGGTCCTCCCAAATTTGACACGGTAAATGTCCCGCCCTGACAAGGCAAAACCAACATTCTAATGTAGCTCACGTACAAAAGCCAAACAAGTATTGTGAAACGTAAGTATCACCTCATAATCTTCCGGTTTCAAGATATTGTCTTTGGCCTTTTGAGCCAGTTGCTTTACGTCACCAGCAATTTGGGACAGACCTTTCTTGTCAGCATCCTGCAAGATTCCAGAACATAACTTATGTTACAAATTGGTAATCAAAACCAACAAATTCTAGAATTTAATGAGAACACCAATAGTTTTGCTCACCCTAACAACAGGGACATATAGCCCATTATCTGTCTGCACTGCTACATTGATATTGATATTGTTGTACCTGTATTATTTGTGGAAAAAATAGAAACGTGTTATTGTCAAAGAGGGGCATATTCTTTTTGAAGAGCCTGTTAATAGTATGCTTACTGGCGGATATAATTATCGGTCCATGAACTATTGCACTGGGGAACTTTTCTTAAGGCCAAAGCAGCAGCCTGTTGTATCAATAACAATGAAGTTACTAATGCACTCAATAGCTATGGGTTCCATAAAATGAAAGAAATTGAAAAGAAAAACTCAATTTCATGAAAAACTTGGCATCTGTTTCATGTATCATAATCCACAGTGCACAACTATTCAACCCACCAGATGTTATTGAGATTAAAGTGGGCATACTTGCAATTTCTTTTAGCAATTCAGTATCATCAACAGATGGGATATATGATTTGATACCATTGACAAAGAATATTTTTGTACCTTGATGACAAGATCATTCACAGATATCCGCTTCCCACCAGATGCCTCTTGTATTGAATTGAGTTGGCTCCGCAAACTGTACATCACATGACAACTTCAGTTTCTGAGAAGACAAAATATAGACTGTCTGCTGAAAATAACAAACTAATCATACCCCATAAGATTGTCCACACATGCATCCACTGTCAAATAATAATGAGGAATTGTTTGTTTTGAGAATAATAAGCGTTGAGCAGTCACCTGTTGATATCATGAAAGAATTTAGCCTCTCATGAATGTTAAATAAGGATATCACTGAAAAGAATTAAAAAATTTTTTGCTTGCTTCTGGCACAAAGAAAGCAAACACAAAAGGTCACAGGTGCAACAGAAAAAAGAACTATTGCAATTTCGAAGGAAAAAATGGGCCAAATCATATAGGGACAAATGAATGAGAAATTGTAATGACTAAAGCAGAAACGACAAAACTTATGTCTGCTTTCGTAAATAACAAAATGGTTGCATAATCACCTTTCTTATTTGAGTATGAGGGATGTCAACATAATCTAGAGTAGCAACTGTAGAGTCCTTAGGCTGAGCTTTTGCGGAGACTTCCTTTCCACGTGAAGCTACACAGCAGGGAAAGCTCTTGGGTGAAAATTGAGGCAATCATAGGATAGTTCATATTCCTACCATAACATCTCAAATCGTAAAGTTGCATAAACCCTATCTAGTTTAAGGGAGGCAGCAATAAAACAAACATTCTAATCAACTATTTCAATTTCAGTAAGATACCCAAAAAGTCTTCAATATCAGCTTTCACAATGTGTCCTTCAGGCCCTGTTCCTTTGATGCTAGAGAGAGGTAACTATTCATGATAAAGAAAACGAATCAATAAATGGCTGTTGAATTGCCCAAGCTGTATTGATCTCTGTACAACAATTAATATTCAAATTTCTAATGAAATCACTAACATTGTGTTCTTCAGCCAACTGTCTTGCAAGGGGACTGGCAAATACGCGATCTTCTCCAGGAGCTGTACTAGGTTTGGAAATTTTTGGCTCTGAAGAACTAACAGGTTTCTCAACTTTTTCTTCCTTGGGTGGGGTAGAGGGCGAAGGGCCTTTCAAGTCAGCCGCCCCACTCTGAGATGCTGAAGGACTGTAATCCTTGAATTTCCCAATGTCTTCCTCATCTTCAACAGTAATTGCTATCAACTCACCAACTTTAATTTCTTTTGATCCATCATCTTTTAATATCTTTGCAATGTAACCTTCCTCCATGCATTCCATCTCCACAGTCGCTTTATCCTTGCAAATATAAAGGAAATCAGAGAAGGGATAATCAGTATTCCATCGTGACCAGGACATATCTAACAGAGTTGGAACCTCATCAGCAAAAAATTCTCATACAGTTTCAACTTCACAAAGTACTTCACCAGGAGTTACTTTGTCACCCTCTTTCTTCAACCATCTAGCAATATTACCCTGAAATTTGGAAAACAAACCAGTAAATGACAGGGCAGGAAATTGCATTTTCTGAAAAGAAGAAAGTGAAAGAGAAGTGCCTCCGTCATTGTGGGCGAAAGAGAAGGCATCCCAATCTCTTGATGCGGAGGAAGACCTGCACATATCAAATCAAGCATAAAATTGTTATTTCTGTCACACACTGGAACAAAATATCTGCACAGAATTTCAGCAAAGAACAAATTTCTGTTTTATTCTTATTAGACAGCAATTAATCCAAATGATTCACAGATATTAAAAAAGAAATAGTACAATTTCCATCCTGTCTATTATCTCAAGTGACGAAAGGCAGCACAAAAAAAAGAAAAAAAAACTAGTTCAGAAACCAGATATTTATTACAAGCCACAGGCATTATGAATTTATTATTCAAAATCTTACTATCGAATTACGTTTTTAAGGGCAGCAAAATGATATATATACATAGAAAAGATACGAGTGATTAGAAAGATACTAGTTTTGGAAATCTTTGGCTCGGACGAACTAACAGGTTTTTCAACCTTTTCATCCTTGGGTGGGGAAGGGCCTTTCAAATCAGCCGCCTCACTCTGAGATGCTGAAGGACTATAATCCTTGAACTTCCCAATGTCTTCCTCGTCTTCAACAGTAATTGCTATCACCTCACCAACTTTAATTTCTTTTGATCCATCACCTTTTATTATCTTTGCAAGGTAACCTTCCTCCATGCACTCCATCTCCACAGTCGCTTTATCCTTGCAAATATAAAGGAAATCAGAAAAGAGATAATCAGTATTCCATCATGACCAGGACATATTTAACAGAGTCGGAACTTCATCAGCAAAAAATTCACATACAGTTTCGACTTCACAAAGTACTTCACCAGGATTTACTTTGTCACCCTCTTTCTTCAACCATCTAGCAATATTACCCTGTAATTTGGAAAACAATCCAGTAAATGACAGGGCATGAAATTATATTTTCTGAAAAGAAGAAAGTGAAATATAAGTGCCTCCATCATTGTTGGCGAAAGAGAAGGCATCCCAATCTCTTGATGTGGAGGAAGACCTGCACATATCAAACCAGGCATAAAATTGTTATTTCTGTCGCACACTGGAACAAAATATCTGCACAGAATTTCAGCATAGACCAAATTTCTGTTTTATTCTTATTAGACTGCAATTAATCTAAATGATTCACAGATATTACAAAAAGAATAGTACAATTGCAATCCTGTCTATTATCTCAAGTGACGTAAGATAGCACAAAAAACAGAAAAAGAAAAACAAGTTCAGAAACCAGATTTATTACAAGCCACTGGCATTATGAATTTATGATTCCAAATCTTACTATCGAATTAGGTCTTTAACGGCAGCAAAATGATATATACATAGAAAAGATACGAGTGATCAGAAAGAAACAGAAGAGTGAAATGTCCAACACCTACATAACCAGTAAAAGCAAGTAACAAGGATGGTTGACAATTTTGACAATCAAAAATAAATAAATAAATACAATATACAGTACCAGAATCAGATGAAAACCCTCTTCTCAACGGTGCCTGTGAACTGACATTGAAAAGAGTTTTTCAATAAAGCAATCAATAACTGTAAACATAAATCATCAGAAACAAATTTGACCTAAGAAAGAACCAGAGCAAGACAATACCCAGAGAAGTTTGTCAGAAATAGTGGTCGAGCAATTGGCCTATGCACTTTCATCAATTTTCTTGACATATTCTTCTCAAATTTACCTATGAATGATAACTACAGACCAAACTTGCATGCATAAGAACTTATGGCTTGAAACAGACACCCATAAGAAGAAAGAAATTAAGCAAAAACAAATGAAACTTACAAAACTAATAAAGAAAAGAACAAAGCTAATACTCGTAGTAGCCATAACCATTATATGGAATTACTTATGCAGAACGCATGAACATAGTAGCTGACATTACATTTTCACTAGTGGCAGTGCTGGAGAACCTTGCTTTTCCTGCAGCTACATGATGTTGACCCTTCAAAGCATCTGGGATTGAAAACAAAACGCGGTTATCAAATGATGCCAGTTTGCCAAATAGGCCATGGAAGAGTGAAAGGATGAAGTAGAAAGCATCTTTAATATAGAAGCAGAAAAATACATTAAAAATTACTAGAGACTAAAGGATTTACAGTTAAGGAACAAAATAAAAGTTTTGAGACGAATAAAGATGAATGTCAATTTGTTGCATTCAATAACATTAAAACTTATAAGTTATAACTATGTGTAAAAGATAGCACATTATGTGAATCTTTCAAACTCTGCATCATAATCAAAAGAAGAAGACGGGCACAAAATAAACCATGTTTCCTAAAAGTTCTACCACGCACAATAAGTTATATACACAGAAATTACAGGAAAAAACCAGCATTTACAGGAAACAAAACTACACAACCTTTTGATCTGGAATTTGGCAACATACCTCCTCTTTTACGGATGGAGCAGTGAGCATCAATCGAGAACCAGCGAACTAAACTAGTATGCTCATGGCGCATCAAGTTCCGTAACTGTCAACAACGCAGTATCAATTAAAATAGACTGTAAACAAAGGCGTAAAATCTTCTGTTCATCAACTACTCTATACCAATCCTGGATTTGAATCATAACAAAATCCAACACCACAAACCACAATAATCAAATCGAACTCTGAAAATCGCAAACCATTCTAACAACTCAATCACAACCGAGATCATTTTCCACTAATGAACGACGAGTCATTAGACACGCCAGCATTGAAAATCAAACTGAAAATTTTAATCAAAATGAAATATACCTTTTTGGAGTGATTGATGAGGTGCGATGCATTAGCCATGGGTGTTCCCGCTCTTTGAGCTCTAACAGAAACGCCAAGAACAGGAAAATGATCATCGAAGAAGGAAAATAACGAAATAGTTAAATGAAAATAATGGATCTAAGTGGAGAAAACCTGTTTTTCTTCCTTTGATTAGAGTATTGTACTTCGGCAAACGTTAGTCAGAAGACGAAGAGGAAGGGAAATGGAAGATGATTCAATATGCGCCGTCGATTAGATAGACTTGCGGATCGTTGAAATGGAGAGAGGACCCAGTTGTGCTTCGTTTGGCGTACTTTTATTTATTGTATGCAAATTTATGGAAAATATTATTTCTACACGTCTTCTTAGTACTTTTTATTATTTTAATTTATTAATTTTATAATTTTTCTAAAAAATTTAATGTCATGTTAATTAGTTATATTTTATTTTTTCTCATAATTATTTTTTATTTTTAATTTATTGACTAATTATGTATTTATATTCTTAATATTCTTACTTGTTTTCATATTGATTTCGAACAAGACAACAACATTCATGTAATGTTTAAATATGTTCATATATTTTTTATATATTTTCAGAACTTTGTTAATTTTGAACTCAAATAACATCATTAAACATTTTAATTATCGTTAAATAATTTGATTTGTTTTAATATTTAATTAAGATATTATAAAATATCTTTTTATGGGCTTGCATATTTTTAATTTTGATTTTTTAAATTTAAGTTATTTTATTTTTCAATTTAGTGTTCAAATAACATTAATCAATATAAATGACATCATTTTATAATCGATATTCTAATAGTATGGTTAATTGTTTTTTTTTATAAAATTTTGTGGATTATGTTGAAGATACAAGAACATAAATGAACGTCATTTTATAAACGATATTCAAAAATTAGTTTTTTTGTTTCTTGCTGCGTAAATGACCAAACATTGACAATAATATAAATGTTTGACGGTGTTCATTAGTATTCCATATATTTGAGAAATATTAAAATCAACTCATGGATAATCATTGAAATGTTCAATGATGTTCATTTGTGTTCGTTTGTGTTTAAAAAACGAATTTTTATAAAAATATTTAAAACATGCATGAACATGTATGTCTAAACAATACTTTTTTATTCTCTTGATCAGAATGAGAATGAAAAAAGGAAAATCAATCTAAAAGTAAAGAAAAATAATGGAGAAAATAAACTCAAAATTAGTGAGTGATTTTAAAAGAAAAGAGAAATTAATTGTAAGAGAAAAAAAAATCAAATGCAATAAACTAACATGCATATGTCAGAATTAAATAGAAAAAAAAGAAATTAGTGGAGTATGCATTTTTTACATTTAAAATAAAAATTGTTATATTCACACAAAAAAACACAATATTCAAGAACATAAATGAACATTATGGAGGACTTTTTAAAAGAAATTTTCAAATGCATATTATCTGACAAACAAAATCGAGACGACTGACACGGACTATAAACTAGTAACAGAGTTATGAATGAGCCAAATCGAGCTAAGTTTTGTAGTGTTCAAACTAAGCTCGTTTAAAATTTCATGAATGCGAAATTGAAAGTTTTTTTGTTGGGCTCAAAATTTTGTTTAAGTTCGATTTATTTAAAGCTCACAGCTAACAAGCTTATTTAGGAGCTTGACTAAATAAAAATTAAAATATAATTTTGTTTAACACTAAAAAGAACAGTTTGACAATGAAAGAGTAACATTTGCAAATGTGGATGAAGGACTAGAAGACAACGGTAGTGAGAGTTAAGAAATTTAGAGGACAAATAAAAAAAATTAAGATTTGATAGTTGATGACTATTTAATAGTATCATGTAATTAGAATATTTCTATTTAGTGATCATATAAAAATTAATTTTCAAATTAATTTACCTAAAGCAAATTAATATATTAAAATAAAATTTACTATGCGTATGTGGTTCAAATTTAACCTTTTAAACGAGTGTATTCACAAACTTACGAGAAGTATCTGAGTGTCTAAATTCACGAACTGAAACCATTAGAACCCGACTCAACTCATTTATAGCATTAACTTTCAGGTAGTCAATTTTTGACAAAAACTCAGTTGATTTGACACGAATTTGTACGATGATAGCCTTATGAAAAGGTAAATTTTAATATGAAGCCAATGAAGAGCGGATTCAATGAGTCCCCTTCTTTATTTTACTTAAACTGCACAGTTTACGCAAAATAAAAATTGTTTTTACTGAATAAATCAATGGCTCAAATTTATTTCCGTTGCCTTAATGAGTCCTTCTTTGAGAGGACTCATAAAAAAAAGTCTCCTTATGAAAAACATTCCGACATTCCAATCCATCAAGGCTGCTCGAATATTTCAACTCCTGCAAAATAATAAATACTGCACTCTTGCTTCAACCTACAAACTCAAAAAACCCATGGATACAAGATTGAATATCATCACAGAACATTTGACAGATTCTTAATAATCACTACTTCACATTCAAACTGTGAAAGAGCCCATTTCAGATTCAACTGTCAGATGTCTCACAACATTCAATTAACATTCCAAAATTAACAAAAAAAAAGGAACAAAAAAGCACAACGTTATAATAGTACTACTGCAAGTTATGAAATACTTTCTCAGCTGGCACCACAAAAATTCTCTTCACAGGAGATCTGCAACATTTGATGGCAGCTCCTCGATCACCACGTTGTAAAACTTCTGGATGTCGAACAGCATTCTCTCGTCCTCCCTTGTCACAAAGTTTATTGCAACTCCCTTTCTACCAAACCTACCGCCTCTACCGATACGATGGAGGTAGTTCTCCGGTTGTGTCGGTAAATCGTAGTTGATGACTAGAGATACCTGCTGCACGTCGATACCGCGAGCTAACAAATCAGTGGTGATTAAAACGCGAGATGAACCGGATCGGAATTCTCTCATGATGATATCCCTGGTGTTTTGATCCATGTCTCCATGGGTGGCTGAGACAGTGTGGTCGCGGCTTCTCATCTTGTCGGTTAACCAATCGACCTTTCTTCGGGTGTTAACAAAAATCACACTCTGGGTGATGGCCAATGTTTCATATAAATCACAAAGTGTTTCAAGCTTCCAATCTTCCTTCTCAACATTGACATAAAACTGTTTGATACCCTCAAGGGTAAGCTCATCACGCTTGACCAAGATCCTGACCGGCTTGTTCATGAATTTTCTGGTTATTTCAAGAGCCTCTGGAGGCATGGTGGCTGAGAAGACACCAATTTGAACTTTTGATGGCAGCAACTGGAAAATATCATAAATCTGACAAGGCAGAAATTCAGAGTCAGAAAATGTAAGTTGTGTGAACCATAAAAAAAACATTTTTTTTCAAAACTGGAGAGAGACAAACCTGATCCTTAAAACCACGAGAAAGCATTTCATCAGCCTCGTCCAGCACAAACATCTTGATGTAATCTGGACGTAGAGACTGCCTTCTCAACATGTCAAAGACACGACCAGGAGTCCCAACAACTGAATGAACACCAGCCTGGAGAATCCTTTGATCTTCACGAACACTTGTTCCACCAACACATGCGTGAACCTTAACACCCAAATAGTCACCCAGTGCACGCATAACTTTTTCAATTTGCTGTGCCAACTCCCTAGTGGGGGCAAGGACCAAGGCCTGACATTGGACTAGTCCGTAGTCCAATTGCTGCAGAATTCCAGAACAAAAAGTGGCTGTTTTCCCAGTTCCAGATTGAGCTTGCTGAATAACATCGAGGCCCTTGCAGAAAGGGACAATTCCTCTTTGTTGAATAGCAGAAGGTTTCTCAAAACCTTGAAGACAAAATTATGAAAATCCACTTGGTAACTCAAGTAAATAGTAGGATCATGAGCAAAGTAAGAGTATCCAGTCACAAATAAATAGCAAAAGAGAAACAGCAAATATTCACGTACCATATGCGTAGATACCCCTCAAAAGGTTCTCCTGCAATCCCATTGAATCAAAAGTATCGTAAACCTCATCATAACTGGTGAAGAAATCTTGCCCCTCAGTATTAAGCCTGCAAAGATTTTACAATAAGGAAGCACATTAAAATATGCAAACAATAATTTGCCACAAAAATATTACTTCCAAAATAAAAACACTAACAATTCAGTCATTTTCGCATCATATTGACGAGCATCAAAATGAGATCCTTCAGCTGCCATTCCCGCCATGACTAGAAGAACAAAAAATTACATTAGGAAAAATACCACCACATCTGAAATTTCACGTAAAGAAATCATACAACAACACACACGCCAGCATTCCATCTCTTATTTAATTGTGAAATATCAGAAATTTCAATTGATAATATCACAGAAGAGCCAAACTTGCAAGCCACAAAAATAAAGCAATACAAGCATTAAACTTCTGTGTCAGTATTCGGAGAATGTATCAAAGGGGCAATTAGGAATCTGATATTTTCGACTAAATCATCAAAACCAGAATCCACAAACCCACTTCCCCGAAAACTCTAAACAAGAACTGAAAATCAAGTCAAGATAAAAATACTAACCCAAAAATCACAGATTTTACCTCTACAATACAACAAAGAAAAACTACACTTTCATAATTAAAAAAACAACTTCACATATGCACAAAAAAACCACAACTTTACACCTTTATGATACAAAGAAAACAGCTTTAAGCATCCACAAAATAAACCCACTTAAGAAATAACAAACACAGTACTAAAACAACACATATTCATTAAATTAAACAATACCCAACATCAAGATATAATTGTGAAATATCAGAAATTTCAATTGATAATATCACAGAAGAGCCAAACTTGCAAACCACACAAATAAAGTAATACAAGCATTAAACTTCTGTGTCACTATTCGGAGAATACATCAAAGGGGCAGTTAGAATCTGATATTTTCGACTAAATCATCAAAACCAGACTCCCCAAACCCACTTCCCGAAAACTCTAAACAAGAACCAAAAATCAAATGAAGATCGAAATAATAATTCAAAAATCACAACATTACAACTTTATAATGCAGCAAAACAAAACTTTACACCTTCAGAATTTTTTAAAAAAAACACAGCCTTACATATATGCACAACACCAAAAAGTAAAACTTTACACCTTTATGATACAAGGAAAACAGCTTTAAGCATCTACAAAATAACCCACTTAAGAAACAACAAACACAGTACTAAAACGACACATACTCATTAAATTAAACACAAAGCAACATCAAGCTATAACCAATCGATACAAAATCAGTCTGTCTAAGCTGAAAACCATACAATAACACTCCCATAAAGATCGAAATCAACGGTGGAGAACAACGAAGATAAACGAAAAGACAGATCTATTGAATGATGGATCTAGCGAGAGAGAAAAGGAGAGAAACCTGGAAAGTGAATCAGAGAGAAGTTGCTGTATGTGTGTGTGAGAGAGAGAAAAAAAGAGAGAATTGTTGTGAACTTCAAATTAGGGTTTCTTAATCCCAAACTCCTCGGATCTGCGCCGTGGAGTTGAAGAGTTGAAGTAAGAGACTTTTGTAGCTTTCATACTCTTTCCGTATCTATTCTTCCTCCATTTTTATACTTCCCAAAACCCTATTTTTCTCTCTTTTATTTTACCTCTCTTTCCCCAAATTACCCTTCCACTTATTCTTCTCTTCCTTTTTTTTTCTCTAATTAGGATTCCTTTTTCGTAATTTCGCCGTCCCAAATTAACATCTTTTTTTGAAAGAAGGTTTAATTAATTACCATTTTTTATAATGTAATTGCAGTTTTAATTAAAATTGTGTTTGGAGTTGGACTAATATTAATGGGTTTTGTTAATTGAGATGGATTAATATTGATAAAAACTCATTTATGACTCGGTTTGTTTAAAAAACGAACTAGAAAATTAATTCAAACTCAGTTCGTTTAATATAAACACATTATAAACGAGTTTTTATCGAAGCAAAAATTGAAATATTCGCGACCAACTCGGCTCATTCACATATTTA
>CANYCX010841043.1:0-25312 GCA_948193385.1 Breynia disticha f. nivosa
GATTTTTAAGTTATGTAAATTGTATATCTATTTATAGATGTTAGGTAATTTTGATTGATTTTAAATCTAATTGTTGCGCTAAAGTTTGAGGAATTGTAAGTTGCAAAGATGTGGAAGATTTTCTAAAGATTCTTGAAGTTGTAGATCAATTTTTGTTGAATCTAGAAATTATTCAATTATCATCTGAATTACCTCAATAGTAAAATAAAATAGGAATGTTGTTCATAACTGACTATAAGAAAAAGAATTGTAATTTCAGTGATTTGTTTGTCAAAACTGTAAAAGAATGACAGATTTTAGTATTTTATGTAGGTCTTATCGGGTGAATGTAAATCTTCAAACAATTTTATAGTATAATATTTATTTGATGTGACTTTTGTAAATCTCTTAAATAATGGTATTATGGGTAGCTTGTAGGTTTTCTTTAACATTTATTATGCAGGGTTAATAAAATGGCTTGCATAGTGCAAATTAAAAGTTAGCTTTGTAATTGTTTTTGTTTTTAATGAAATGTGTAATTTAAAAAGTAAATAAAGGTAAATATGTAATTGATCCTATAATTATTCCTAATTTTTTAGGGATTTTTACATGTTTATAACATCTCACACTTAAAAATTTAAATATACACATCACATATAAACCAATTCTCATATACCCATTTTTTAATCATTACTTATCACAATTACCCACCGAAGACAGTTACATATCTCTCCTATTGTGAAAAGTCTCATCCCAAAAGAAGTTGAAATTGCAGTTTATTGACAACCCACTTTCTCATAGTGGAACATCTTCTTTTCTTATAGAACTGTTATAACAATGCAGTAAACCACTCACCTAACTAGGTAATAACATCTTCAATATAATAGTTTGAAGTTCAAATCATCCGACGAATCTCTATTATTATTGGTTTTCAAATTTTTATAATAAAATATCTTTTTTTTTTCAAAAACAGATGGAGGAAATACCAACCATTCTACAATACAACGGCTTTTGGAATGAAGAAACCAAATTTGTTGGATATGAAATTGCTGGAATCTTATTACCAAGGGGATGCAACTTTGCAATGTTGTTGGGAATATTATCAGAAAAAATCGAATTGATGGATACAAATGATTCTTTTGACATCAAGTTTTAGTTACGAGAAGAATTTCCAATACTAGAAATTAAAGATGACAGCAGCATGAAGTTTTACATGGTAGTGAAGGAAAAGGAGAATGAAATTACAGCTCATCCACTTTGTGTCACCATGAAAAAGTCAGCGCAGCCATTATTAACATACACCCAGCATTATGCAGAAGATTGTTCAACCTATGTGCAAGGAGAAAATTCAATCTGCTTACAACAAAGTGGAAACTTCGATTTATGTGAGGAGAATGACGAAGTTATCGAATATGCAAGGTACGAAAAATATTTAACGCAAACTGACGAAAAAATATTAGAATAGATTTGTTTTAAAGAGAAAAAACACCTTTAAGATTTTATTAGTTGACACTAACGAAATGTTGAGTTGCAAATGTTTATGCTTTTTCTAATGCCAGGTGTTTGTGTAAACTTACTGATGCAAATTACACCCACAGCGAACAGAATGTTAACGAGGAATCAGTTATAGAACCATGCATTATATCAAGCAGATGTAATCACAATATTGAAGAAGGTCAGGTTTATAAGAGCAAACGAGTTCTTATGACAGCTTTGAGTGTCAACGCAATCAACAACCACTATGAATTCAAAGTGAAGAAATCATGTTCTACTAGGTATTTGGTGAGGTGTGTAAGCAACAAATGTAATTGGCAATTGTATGCATCGTCAATAGGAAAATCAGAGAATTTCAAAATTAGAAGATTGATTGATGTTCACACATGTCCGCTTGACACAAGGATTGTTACTCACAGGCAAGCTACATCAAGACTTATTGGGCAACTCATTCAATCGAAATATGACAATAGAAACAGCAATCACAAACCAGCAGATATTATACGTGATATGCGCATTGATTACGGGGTGACAATTCTTGATTCAGAGAACAATTCTTCGTGGGAATGGTTTTTTCAAAAATTTTGGCAGACATATGGAGTAAGAAATGGAATGTGTATAATATCGGATCGACATGAAAGCATAGATATTGCAGCTGGACTAGTGTACCCAGAAGTTGAGCATTGCTTATGCATATATCACTTATTGAATAATTTGAAGGGACATTTCAAGAGAAACGCAAGTAAGATATCAAAGTGTTTTTTGGCTTCAGCTTATGCTTACACATTAAAGGAATATATGGAAATATGAATGAAATTGAGAAGGTGAGCAAAGAAATAAGAGATTATTTAGAAGGTGTTGGTAATGAAAAGTGGTCAAGAGTTTTTGCGAAAGTTAATAGAGGGACAATAATGACATCTAATAGTGCTGAATAAATGAATTCTTCTCACAGAGAAGTTAAGGATTTTCCAATCACAGCACTACTTGAATACTTGCATGGACTAGTGCAAGATTGGACTCATAAAAGGAGAATTATTGCCCAAAATACATTCACAACTCTTACAACGAAGTATGAAGACGTTCTTCAGCAAAACCATCATAAAAGTCTACGAATGAAGGTAACTTTGTAAATTATATTTATTTTCCAAGTGATTATAACGAATATAGTGCACAAATTATTATGCGTGAATAATAATAAAATTATTTCAATGTTTACATAGGTGCAGCCTTCAATAGATTGGTTTTACAGTGTGATGGACAAGGAGGAAAATTTTGTGGTTGATATTGAAAAGAAAACATGTTCATGCAGGAAATTTCAAGTGGATGAGCTACCATGTTCGCATGTTTTAGCTGTGATCAATACAAAATGCTTAAATGCGTATGAATTTTGCTCACATTACTACACAAAGGCAACAATGGTTGAATTTTATGCAGGTGTAGTATATCCAACTGGAAATAAAAGCGATTGGAAAGCACCATCAGAAGTTGCGAATAAAATTGTCTGTCCACCAGTTGGGAGGACAAAATCTGGACGGCCAAAAAAGCATCGCTATAGAGCAATTTATGAAATGCGACAAAAGAAAAAATGCAGCATTTGTGGATTAGGACGTCATAACCGAAAAAATTGTAGAAATTTACCAAAGAATGTATGAATCTTTTATGGAATATTAGTAAGTGTTATGTTGGTAATTTGACTTTGTCAGTTATTGTCGAAAGACTACATATTAAAGAAATATTTTGAATTATATCTTTTATTATGCTAAATTTTTTACTATAAAAAAATATTGCCCAACAGCGTTTGGTTTTTCTTTAAAGGCTATAACTACCAAGTTAATCAGAATTCGAAAGCATAATGCAGAATACAAACAAAAACCTAAGATAAAGTTACGCAAATCTGATTGGGATTGTTAAGAATGAAATGCAGTCTAAATTTCTTCAATATCCTCGCAATATAGCTTTAATAATGTGATTATATTTCCATGACTGATTTATTTTGGTTGAGGTTATGTCAACTTTAATTGATTTGAAATGAAATAATGACACTTTAATTTTGGTTTTCATAATAAAAATTCAAATTAATGTATTTGTAACATGTTGCAGGGATGTGATGTTTCAATTTTGCTAGATGATATAATCACCTTGAAAGGAAAGAAGAAAGCTTTTATAAACATTAATTCTTTAGATTGATTTAGAATCTTTGAACAAATTAAGCATAATCTTGAATCAAATATCATAAAGCTGTCGATTATATTGATATCCTCACAATAGCTGCAGTAGATGCTATCATGATTCATGATCATAGTCCATTCCACTAACAAAACTCAAGATAAATATTCACATAAATTTGTTTTACTCATTCATTAAATGGTACACACTGATAAGGTTGAAAGATTCATTCACACATGGAAAAAAACAATAAGTTGTCGTTAATGTAAGAAATTTTAGCAAGTTCAAACAAATATATTACATTAGAAGCCAAATTTTGTGATGAAAAACGCATCTTCAAATATTTAGTTGCATCATCTTGTCAAATTCCCACTTTTCAGTTTCTTCCGCAAATCTGCACCATCTTTCGACGACCATACTTATACAACGATATCGTCAATCGAGTGCGATGCTCGTCAACATTAAAATTGTAAACAGGCACATCTTTAACATATATAATATATTCAGCGAAAGAGAACATAGAGTCCAGAGTCGTTGCACAAACAAAAAGGGAACATTATAATCCATTTAAATTATTAAAAATTATATAATAAAATGTGTAAAAAGTTAATACTTACTTATCTTTATATTCTTGTGTTGGCAGGTTGTTCACTAAAACAATGTCAAGTGGGTCCGAATGACTTTTTGAAGAATATGCTCCACATCCAAACACGACTTTCTTATGCAATTTAAATACTTCCAGCTTCTCCAAGAAAAGAGGTAATATATCAGCATATGCTTTGACAACATTCCGTACACTTGCACATACTTTCGCACTTCGCAATGAGTTGTATACATAAATTGTCCTACTACTAAACCAGAATTGTCCCACCCAATGGTCTTCATTTTCAATGTGGATAGGAAATAAAACATGATCTACATTTTTTCATGCTATATTGGAATGACTCAAAGAACCTTGAATATAAGAAGAAATGCTGTTGTTATGATGGACAAGCGACAAATCTTTATGCCTCCTCGTAAAAGTCTTGTAGAAGGCTTGGATGCATTTATCAAAAGTAGTATCAGTTGTTGTGAAATTTAAAAATACAGTTGGGCTGTGTTTTCCTTTCTCTCTCAAATAGTAGAAAATTACGTCAATGTGCTATAAATAAGAATGAAATTAAACTAGTTCAATTAATATAACAACTTTTAAAATAAGGCAAACATACAGAAGTAGACTACATTAGTTAAGAAATGCTTTTCATATAAAGCAAATAATTGGCATTGTAAACTATATATGAATAAATTAGAAAAACATACCGATTGAGTTAGGGGACTTCCTCCATAGTAGAGTGAATAAAACCAACTCTTCTTATCAATTGTACGAACGTCAAAATCAAAAGGTGGATGTAAGTTGTTGTCCCTTGCTAGATATTTTTTACTGCACATTAAGAATATATATTACTGTTCATTTAATTAGGTATTACTAAAAATAATGTTGGAAAACGTACCTGCACTGCTTATTCAATCCAGTCTCCAACCAATTATCTATCTCAAGTTTATCTTCATAGTGAGCAACCACCCCCACATTGTCATCAAAGGGATAATGCTCAATGAATAAGTTAGTATCTAAATTTGGCAGCACTTTCTTGGCAACTTCAGTATTTTCAGCTAAGTTTATTTTGCAATTATCATTCACCTATAAAAAAATTATATAAACTTTGATAAACTGTAAAATATGAAATAAATTTAAACTTTTAGAATGTAGTGAATTACCGAAGGATTTCTGTTGGAATTGAATGCATTTTTTCTTGAATTAGCCAAATTGAGGAAACCACCGTCATGCATCATCTCTTCATTTGGAAATTTTCCTAAAATATTAAAACTAGGACATTCCTACAATAAAGCGTGATATGAAAAAAATTAAAAATAATCCATTCATGTTTTTAACACTAACTGACAAATAAATAAGTGTTAATGATATGTACCTCATGAATTTGTTTTTCCTTGAACAAGTTTCTACCACTGTGTTGCCTATGTAAATCTCGGGTTGAAAATTTGGCTGCTCCATTTAAAACAATTGAAGTGTTTTTGTTCAAATCTTGATTCCCCATATTAGGACCATCCGATGTAGTGTCTTCAGAATATTCAACTTTCATATGCTCAGTTTAAGCATCTCTCACACAATCATGCACTACATCAACATCTTTCTGAGTAACATACATTTTTTGCTTGTCTTGGTTATGGCCCTGTTTAGAGAAATATATGTATGTTGGCATAAGCCAAAGACAAATTGGAATAAACCTTTTCAAATAATGAAATAAAAATATAAATTTTAAAATATTCAAATGCATCACCTTAACTTCAATGGCAACATCAAGTTTTTTGTTCATTTCTGAAAGAACATTAAAAACCTGCGAAAAAGTTGAACTACAATATTTTTGCAATGTCAAAATCTGTTGGTTAAAATCATTTGCAAACTTATGACAACAGATGCCATGATTTGTGTCAGAACTGAAATAGTTGTTAACATGTTCAAAATGTAATGCATCACCACATCCTATCTCTGTATTTGTCGTATCATCTTGGATCTTAGTTTTGCCCTAATCAAAGAATCCATCTAATTGCAAAAACAATCGCTCTTTAGTCATAGGATAAATGTTTTTGAGCTTCAGCTGCAAAAGAAAAATGAAACAAGAGCAAAAATAAGAAATATGTTAAAAAAAACAAAACAGTAATTTAAGTGTATTTTAATGACATACCCAATCATGTGGAACACCGAACAAGTTCCTCTGTAATGATTTGAATGTTGGTTGTTCGAAAATAGCCCAATTTAATATCCTTGGTAACTTCTCATGCTTGCGATAAGCGAACTTTCCATCCAAATAGTCACAAGATTCATAAAACCATATTTGAAAAGCAAGAGGAAAGCCTATGAGAGTATACCCTACATTACCAACATGTTCCCCATTTTCTGAAAATACTTTGTCCTTTAGTTTACCTTTCAATGATTGAACAGTAAGATAAAAAACATCTCTTCCCCATGGATATTCTTTGAACAAACCATTTTCAACCAACAAGAAATCTTTCTTTCGTAATGAATTTATTTGAGAATAGAAACACATGTAGGAAAAATAGAACAGATATTTTAACAGCATCTTCATCATTTTTCCATCTATTAAACATGAAACACTCAACAATTGACTGCTTATTTACCTTTTTTGCACCATGAAAGTATTTCTCCAATAAAATACTCCTATCACAAAAGAATACTTTGCTTGTATCTCCATTACATTTCAACCCAGTGATCAAAGCAAATTCATCTAGTCCAAACTTTAACACTCTGTTGTTTAACTTAATCAAAATCTCACTTTGATTCTCAGTGTAAACTTCTCTCAATAATAAAGAATGAATCAATTGAGGTTGACATACCATTTGTTCCATGTCAAGAAAATATCCAAAACATGTACTTCTAAACATTTCAATTTGCTTCTTGCTAAGCTTGTGATTCAACATATTGACAACATTAGTGTTCACATGAAGTGTTACTCTTGCCGTGAAATACTTGTTTGGCTTGACAATATATTCATAAGTCTGCCAAAAAATTCAAAGAAAATGAATTGCTTATGTCTATATTACTTCAAAATGAAACTTATGTTTTCATGACAAGTAGGTGACGAGTATATTATAAATCATCGAATAAAATTTATGTACCTTAATTGAGTCTCCATCTTCATTAACTCCTTCCAAGTTTTTCGTCCTTTTTGAATTGATGAAAATGGATTCTTCCAAATTTGAATTTACATTCCACGGATGATTGTTCTTGCGAGAAGAACTATGAAATCCATCTATCTCAAGATTAATGATCTTTTCAATAGATGAATGCCCAGTAGAATTGTGTCCCATATTTTGTACTACTCTGCGAACAAAATGAAATACAAATTTTTAAACATGTTAAGCATAATAACAAATGAAAACCCATTTACATCAAACATATAATTTCATAGACCTACAATTTTAAAGATTCAATCTTGTATAAGTTTCATGTGGAAAGAAAACAATTCATTGACTAATTTTCCTATGGGTTTATCAACTGTGGATAAAACATTAAAGAGAAGAATAACAACACAACTAACCTAAAAAATAATGTATGCTTCATTATTCTGGACGTGGACTTATGTACTTCCAATCAATCTTGTTTAAACCAAAAATGGAGGATGTGAGGCGATTAGTGAAGTTAGTGGGGATTTGATTTTTTTCCAAGTTACTCAAGTAGGTGGGTATCTGATTTTTGTTTTGCGCAGAGCAGTTTCTTTCAAGGAGGGTAGAAGTGAAATATGAAATGTCGTATGAGTTCTCCATAGGGGGGTATTGTCGTATGAGTTCTCCAAAAGGGGGTAAACTGTGTAATTTTCACAAAGGATTTGGGTCGAGGCCCATTAGGCCAACATTTGACAAACTCATTGGACGAGATATTCTTAAGACCTAAATGCAAAAATATGTTGATTTGTTCTCTTAGTTAATTAGTTATTTTTTGTTTAATCCATTTTATAAATTAATTATGTATTAATAAATAATAAAGAAAATTGCACATATTATTCTTGAATATGAAATCAACATTTTAGAATATGTAAAACAATATAATATTAAGTTGGCATAAATCATATGCAAGTTATAAAGAAAAATAAGATGAAATATGATTATAAAACAATTGACAACAAATAGAACAATACACAAACACATCTTATGGAGCGAATCAATCAGGTATTACATAAATAATCACAACTAACTATTTTAACACATTGAATGGGTTCACAAATGATCATATTAACAAATTCCAGGATTGAGCATAGCCATTTTAAACTGAACCTAGTTCTTTTTTTAAACTTCATTAATTTGACTAACAAGTAAAAACATAAAGTAGATTCATGTACAATTAAGTTATGTCAATTCGCCATACATGCTATAAACTGACCATAATTCATCTTCATAAAAATTACATTCAAATCATAATTAAAAAAAACCTCTTATTAATAAAAAAAATAATCATGTAAGGTTATAATTTAACTAATTTAACAACAAGAATAAAAGGCAAAAAATTAGCATTCATTTAGCACGCGTAGTTCAATTTTTAGACACGCATACACACTTTAATTACTTAATCAAACATTTACTGATACCACTGTTGGATATATCACGACATTTAAAACAAGTAAGCATGACAAAAACAAATCATTTCTAAGAACTAAAAAAATTGATACATGTGATTAAATGAAAAAGGTTTGAGCTTTTACCGTCATAGTCAACACCGATGCACTCAAAGAACAAGAAACCTTTACTCCAGGTTTGAAATTCTAACAAATTAACCGCAACTAAGGCTACTCCACTCTATATTCTCACACAATCAAACCATAGGACAAAAAAGAATGTGATAACACTTAAACTATTTGATCTAGTCTAGATTAATTTGTTTGGATATGGTGTAAGGTTACAAAATAGTTTCCAATTGAATAAATTAGTACATAATCCTTACAAAAACTGTAGATTAAGTACTACAAATTACTAACCTAGAGACCCAAAAAAAAGGCACACATTGCATAAATATGCATATAATTAGAGCACGATCAAATGACATGGTCATTGAAATAAATGACATAGTGGGTGTGTTATTTAAATGACATAGTGTGTGTGCTAAATTAATATGGTGGGTGTTGAATGAAAATAAAAGGTAAAGGATAAAATTGTGTTATTTAAATGACATGGTAAGTGTGTTAAATTAATATGGTGGGTGTTGAATGAAAATAAAAGGTAAAGGATAAAATGGTATAAAACTAAGAAAATTCTTTACAAAAATATTGTTCCTTCACATTATTCTTCATTTATCATGACCTAAAGACCACCCAACACCCTTCCAACTCCAGAAGACACCCCTCACATGTCCTAAATATCAAGGGCCTTCTAACAAAATCAAACAAACATCAACTTAAATTCATTAAGAAACTAAGGTAAGAATCAATTTTGTCTTTTATTCTATTTTTCAAATGGAAGTTTTGATTTTTCTAAAATTTCTATAGATGGAATTAAGGTCTCACTTTTTTATCCATAGAGATTGGGTTTGTTGAGAAATTATGAAATGTTTCACAAAGGTGTTTGATTTTTTATTTATGAGAAATAACTTTTCTATTTTCAGTACCATATTTTTGTTCAATTGAACAGCTTATTCAAAGTGGTTCTCTTCGTACAAAATGAGAATTAAGAAAATAAGGTCAATTTGGAAACTAGAATCCTTCTAAAAAACATATCACTGACACCGCTCAAAAAGAAGTTTTAATTTGAGAGATATAAAAAAATGGTAAAGTAGAATAAAGACAATAGACTAAGGAAATTTAAAAGTTGAATGAACTTGTATAATTTCTTTTGAACAACACAGATTTAATCATGTGCCCTTCTATGTGATGGGATTTCAAAAAAAGCAATGGAATAATCACGTTTAAACATGAAGAAACAACCTAGATCACACCATACAAGAGAAAACACATAAGTTTACAATAAAAAAATAAAAATTTATATCAAAGTAAGAGTTTTTATAACTTCTCCTTCTCCTTACTATTGGTGTATGTTCTAACATATGTAGGCATTAAAACAAGTAACTAAATCCCAAAATTAACTTTAGGACTACCTTTAAAGACCACAAAAGAATCCATATATGATCACTCTACAATCCTACACATAGAAAAATAAGGATAGTGTACTAGTACTTGGATTAGTACCACCAAGGTAGTACTTTTCACAATCATCCCCTTAATGTGTGTTCAATTTATTCAATTTATCTATTTTTCTCTTGTGCATATGAAAATGATAATATCATCTATGATGTTAGACCTATTCAATTATCAATGTAAGGCACTTGATAGTAATTCATGTGAACATAAGGATAACATCTAAACATCTCTAGTTAAGCATTGGCAAGGAAAATTACAATCAACTAACACTAGTATATGTTTCTAAGATATGATTGTGTATCACCAATCATGGAGCATAGAAAACATAGGTACATCATAGAGATGATGTATTAGATCGATATAATAAATAAGAATGTTACATGGTAGGCTAGAAGTCATAAATATTCTCATAGTGGTTCTTATATTAGTATTTTTATACCTTAAGTCTTTATATGGCTTAGGTGTATTCTGGTATGCTTTAATATATGCCTAATATTATCTGTAACTAGGTTGTAAATATGAATATGATAGCATATATTATAATCCTTATTAGAGGGCCATCAAGAAGTAAAGGAATAACAATCTCGAAAGAGAGATGATATCACTAACCACTTAATGTGTGATACTAGTAGTCTGCAGCTACACCCAGATTGTATGATGAGATCATAAGTCTGATCTTGTTAGTTTCATAAATAAAATCAAGAAATTAACAGTGCAAACTATAGAATAAGGATGAATTGCTTCATGCCTTATACTGTTATGATATCGAATTGCAAAGGATTATATAAAGACTACAAGGCAAAAAATTTCACTTTTGTTGAATTTTATTTAATTAGGTCATTATTAAGCTTGAAGAAAGCTAATAATGTTTAATTGTACTTTTATAAGTCAATGCCATGGAAAAATGAGCTTGTAGGACACAACAAAAAATGTAATTTTACCATTACAACATTTTTGAAAATAAATGTTCTCAAGTTGTTAATATATTTTTTATTAATATAAGTATGTAAAAAATATTATTTACAGATGTTGTGAGATTTTTCTATAATTTAATTGATAATTAAATGCATTAAAAATTCAATATGATATTTTAAGACAACACATTATTCATATGGATAATGTATGTCTTAATTTGGATAAGGTTGGATAAAAGAGTGATTTGTCTCACTCCTTACCATGATCTACATTTTTTATGTCTTAAAATGGGAAGGATAATTATTAATTTATCCTAAAAAAATTAATTCCTTGAATTATCCTTAAAGAGTTCTAATCTAATTACAACATCTTTTAAAGTGGTTGTCTTGGATTGAATTTGTAACTCTAGGCTAAGAAAACCTAAACACCTATGGCTACAAATACCCGCACAATTAACACATTATGGTTAGACATGTTAGTTTACGCTTTTTTTGGAGAGAAGGAGAGGAGACACTTTCTTGTCCAAGAATGTTAACCCTACTTTTCTCTCTACATGCCACTCTTTTGCAGTTATTAAACACCATGTTGAATTGATTCAAATTGAGTGAATTATAAGTTTAAGGAGAGAGAAAATTATTTGTTTCTTGCAAGTGCATTTGTGATTGTAGAGGGGAGTGACTCAAGAGTAGTCTCTATTCCTCAACAATGCCAAGAATTCGACCATGACAAGAAAATTAAGGTAAAATTTTTCTTGGCCTAATTCCTTTAATATTATGGTATACATTTTTATTTAGATTGGCCTAGAAAAATTTTGGATTATGTTACCTCATGATTATCCTTGGAAATAGATAATTCCCAACATCTTTCTCTATATACTGTGTGTATATCGTTTCTCACTGTGATTAAGTAATGAAAATCACACATGCCTAAAATCGTGTACATTGGCTGGTCAAGATATGGTTAAATTTGGATTCAAAATAAATTTAAAATCTCACATTATCCAAAACAATCAAGATAATTATCCCTTATAATTATTCACCTTTTATTTTGGTTTAAAAACATTATCATTCTTGAATTAATATACTAATGCTTGTCTTAACCTCACTTAAAAAGAAAATAGGCTTTTGATTGTGAGCTTAAACTATTATGGGCTCAATTATCAAAATTGTCCCTATAGCAATAACTAGGCCAATGACCAGAACTGGTCCAATGGTGAAACTCTGACTTTACTCTTTCTTGCCAAATTGTCTATATGCAATCATGTAGAATAATTTGATAATGTTAATGAATCAATAAATTTATACATCAGAGGCAATCTCTACTAAGACGTTGTGATCACCTAAAACCAAATAGCTGATGATCGGTGTCAACAATCCTACTACAACTCAAATTCTTCCTTTAACCTCCTATATAAAGATTTTGCATAAGGTATGTATCTAACATCCTTATTATGTGACATAAATTACTTTCTTGATCTTTATGATAGAATTGATAAGTTCAAATGAATAATTCACTTCATTCTATTTGGGCGGGGTCATACTCTTCCCTATCTTTCCTATCAACTGGCTAGTGATATATGCTCTCTTTATGAGAGGGTTTGTCCCTTCACTTTGCTTTTATTTCTACTTACAGTTTATAGCTTACCCAATCATACTTATCAAACTACTATGGTCATGTTAAGCATATGTCAAAGTATACTAGAATTTACAATCTAAGAGGGTAGAAGTTTGACATTGCAAGAGATATGTCATGCCTAACATTATATATATATATATATATATATACATAAAATACACAGAACATAATCAACTACAGAGATCATACTAGGCTTAGTTTATTTCGACTCCATGATAATAATATACTAGGGAGATTTAGAGTGTTATTCTTAAAAATTTTAAGTTCTACTATCAAGGTCCTCAAAACTTGATAACTCAAGTGACTCATTCAAAATTCATGGATCCTTTATTACACATGTGACACAAAAAAAATATGAAATCATAGAATATGCCTCTAAGTTTATTACGAATATATAAGGTACACGCACAATGCATTGAAACTAAGGCTTACATTGACACCAAGTTCTCAGGTGAACTTTAAAAAGTCTAGAACCCAAAAAATAATCCAAAATATTTGAAACAATGTTTTATAATTGTTTGAGAATTTATGAGTAAAATGAACAGGAAAGTAACGAATTATGGCACTTGAATTTGTCAAATATGAAACCTATGATAGGTCAAATATAAAATGTTTAATTCATTTCTATCAAACATAGAGGTAAACAACATATAAAATTTTTTAAGCAATTAAACTTATTACGAATGATTTATGGTGATTTGAAATTGATAAAAAATGTTGAGAAGTACTAAAATTGGCATATGAATATGCATTCATTCATAACATTCATTTAGTGAATTATTGCACTATATAAGTCTTCAGTTGAAATGAAATTGTGTAAAGGATCCTGAGTAGCTGTTCAAGAAAGAGAAAGTGAGCGGAATACTGCCCATCTCAACTAGCCCAAGTGAATATAATCTCGAGCATAAGTTTGTGGATGTACTTGCTTATAAATGTTATGTTTATATGGTATACTAGATATTGTTATGGTTGATTATAAATTTCTAGATGAATGTCGTTAGATTTGAGATGGTTATATGGTGTGCAGGAGTGCACCATTTCCACAAGAAAATTATAGCTAAAATATTGTTGTGATTGATGTTTTGGCATGCAATTGTTGTGCATATATGTTCTCATGTTCAAATGATTGGAGATAATTTTGTTCAAATGATTAAATGGTTGCAGAGGCAAATGTTATAAAAACATAGGTGTGTGATTAACCTAGGAAGATTAACATATGTTTGTGATCAAATTTAAACACCTATCAAATAGGTAGATTAGCTCAATCTGTTATCCATTAAAAAGTCATACTTCTAATGGAACTCTTTCTTATAATTTAAACCTTTTAAATCAATAAAAAAATGAAGAAAAAATATAAATTATTTGGGTCTTGATTTGTGTGCCAAAATCCCCTAATCCAATTTTATTTATGTCTTTATTAGTGACACAAATTATAGGTCAAGAGAAAAAGACCAAAGCACCTGTTATCCATATTTTATTATGTGTAGTCGTGTAGTACTATTCAATGTTGGAAATGACCTTCACACCCATAAATCATATACAGTCTCTACCAATAAATTATTTTTACTGAAGTTAAATAATAATTAATTGACATTAACTTAACCCTATAGCAATCTCATACAATCTTTTGCCTTTTGATATAATGGCTAGCATAAGACATGAAACAAGTTGTCCTTATTCAATGATAAATTATTTTCTTGATCATTTAGTGATATTGAGAAATAAAATTAATTATAACACATAACGATTAGTCTCGCTGTTTAAGTGACTGATAATATATTATTTTCCCTTGAGATAGACAATTTTTTCACTTCTCTTATGATCTTAATCATGGACTGAGGCAAACACAATCATAATTATATTTGTCACCTAATTATGACTATATCATATATAATTCAAAATATACAAGGATTTATCTTAATTATCCATAGAGATTTTAGGTTTAGTATTTCTAGTATAAAATAACGAGCACTTATAAATTTTGACCATACTATGTTATTGTGAGCATTTTGATTCCACATACAATGTTCTGAACTTGTATTTATGTCTTCTAATTCATATCTCATATCCTTTGACATGCAAAACATAACTATTTTATAGAGATCATACTAGCCTTAGTTTTTTAGCAGTCCTAAAATAATAAATGAGTACAAATGTTCAGAATGATGTTTTTATATATTCTTAGGTTTTAATCTCAAATGAGCTACATTTGATAACTTGAATAGAATCATTCATAGAAGTTTTATCAATTTATAATGCACACACTCTTATCTCAAGAATTTAATCTACGCAAGGTCATTGTCCATTCATGAAAAAGGATGTAGAAATCATGAGTAATGCCTCAAATGCCTTGACTATATCTGTCATGTATGTCAGGCTATCAATCGATAAAACTATTCATCACTATTATTTCAGTTTAAGTTATCAAGTGTGAGACACTTGGTAGTAAGACATTGAAACATATAAAACTTCATTCAAAATATCCATAGTTGGTTATTGTTATGAGAATAACAATGAATTAAGACTATTATACTGTCTTTGATAAGTAAAGTCTTGTCTTACAGATCATAAGGACATTGGTGCCAATCATATATCATAGATACATATTGTATGCATGGTATTTAGGTTTGATCCACTCACAAGAACACTAAATAATATGAGTCATAAGTGTTTCTCAAACCAAGTCTTACAATAGAGTCCAGTCTTACAATAGAGTCCTTAGATCTGAAATCTTTATAAAACTCTAAGTGAATTATCATATACTTTGACATATATGTGCTCATAAAAGAGTGAAAAGTATGGTTATGATTGGGTATTCTATGATTCATGATAAATAACATGTGATAAGTAAAGGAATTACTCCTTTTAATGAGAAAGAAAATATCACTGACCTCTTTGTCAATGGCATTGTGAAGTGTATGGCCATACCAATAGAAATAATATGACTTATTATTTTTCTGAGAGATTCAGTGTCACTCATATATTAAGAAAAATAATTTGGCATTATAAGGATGACATGTTTCATACCTTATACTAATTTTGATATTTAAAGGTAAGAAACTATATAAGATTGCAATAGGTCAATGAATGTCATTAGCATTTTCATTCAATTAGAGAGCATATATAAAATATCCTTATATCAAATATCACTATATCTTTGATTATTTTCAATTAAGTCTATTTGATCTTTTATTTATCTACTGTTAAAAGCTATTATTTAAAAAAATTAATATTTTACATCTTTAACATTCGAATAACATTCATTGATTAATCTTTAACGTCTATGTTCACTTTATTTGTTAAGATCAATTAAGAATAATCATTTTACACCTAATACACTTAACAAACCCTGTGTGTAGATAACACATCTAGTGTGTAGATCAACACACCTGTCGTATTATGTCAATTAGATTTCTATATGATTACACGACCTCTGTTGATAATTCAAAACCCCGTTTAACATGTATAATCCAGCCCGCAAAACAATTTATTGATAATACAATCTATATATATAATTTAAACATCAATATAAACATAGTATTTAGGTAAATGTTAGTACAAATATATCTTGAAGAGGAGAGACAAGATTCTTGAAGTTTTAGTTGGTCATACACTTTAGCTTAATATTTACCTGAAACCAAAGCAATTTGGTAATTTGCTAACTCGGTGAATGTAAATCTTTTAAAATTAATCATAATGAAATTCAATTTTAAATCTTATGGTGTCATTTCGTTTTTAGATCTTCTATCTCTCTGATTGATCTTTCAATCTCCATATTAGCTTTATACTCCAACTTCTTTAGTTATATACCTTTACTTTATAAATCTATCCAAATGATCTCTCGTTCTCTATAATAGCCTTTTACTCTACCTATTATAATTATATATTTTTGCTTTCTTTTAAATTCTCTACTTCTCTTTTTTTTATCATTTATCTTTTTTATATTCTATATAAAGTCACTTCATTCAGTTTCTTACCTTAAGTTGTCAATCCATATGTGAGCACTTACTTTTATATCTAACATAACACGCTGAACAACATACCTCTGTTTTTCTTATTTTCTCTAGAAAACATCCTACCACCATAAATTCTCATACACATAGATAATTATTGAATCATACTATTTCTATTTTCATTATATATTATACTATTATTATTGAACAAATTCCAATTGCTCTAGTAATCATTATGATTATTTTATCACATATAACACATCACATATACCATTGAACATTTTATATATGCATATGTCAGGTCATGTTCATGTGTTTATTTTATTTATAGTGTCTATCTTTGATTGGATTTTACCTGAGATTTCTCTCCATACTTTAGACCTGTAGGTCTTTCTCTATGATCTCTCAATCTATGATTATCTCTAGGTTTGAAGATCTCTTAACTCTAAATCCTTACAAATAACCACGTTTCCTCTGTTAAATTGCATTCCATATGAATGAACACAACATCATAGTGGCAATGGTTTAATCCCTACATACAACATTAATTCTCACGCTTAAAAAAATATAAATTATCTATATATATATTTCATCATTTACATCTTTCACATTCATATCACCTAGTAAGTATTTAAAGAAACCATAAGTATAACACCTCAAATTTAAAATCGAGAAGTATGCTCACATGTTTGAAGATCCATAATCTTTTTGTCGTTCTAATTATCTCTTCCACATCCTTGTTTATAATCCTATACCCAATTCCAATACATCTCAACACATTATACTATGTATTAATTCCATAAATACAACGCTATGCATGTTTACTTATAAATGCTTTGACTTTTTAGCATTTCTTGGCTAACTTCTAACAGTCATAATCCTCTTATCTTAATTAATTTTTTACTATATTGTTATATATGGCATCACTTAACTAACAGAAAAAATAACAATGTAAGATATTTTAATTTAATGCGAAAATTTTAAAAGTTAATGAGACTGAGAAGAGATATAAAATCAATTAAGAGGACTAAAAAGATTATATATATATATATATATATATATATATATATGTGTTGAATGAATATTTTATGGATTGAGAGTCTCCTTGTCATTGTAGGAAATTATGCAGTGATTTACGAAGGGAATAGGGGTGGTGGTGGATGAAGGTAGATGGGAGTGGGATCATGTGGAGATTCCTCTCATCAGCTTTTCAAGGGTCACACTTCTTCCATCTAACCTCTCTTACCATCATTCATTCATTTTATAAACCCATATTAATCTACTCCTTTTTCAACCCTTCTCATGTCTTCTCACATCCTTTTCCCTTCGCTATCTTCATTCCTCGTTGACCATTAATTACACAATCTCTTTCCCATACCCTGCCATGAGCTAACCACATTGACATAAAGCTAACTCTTTCAAATATCAACGTTTTCAACCATTTTACATTATTTTACATTATTCAGAATGCCTATCGTAGAAATTATTGTGCTTCTACATTAGATTAAATGATATCAAGCTATGTTCCAACTTATTAGGGTAAGATAATCACTAAAAATTCATCAATGAAATGATTCTTTTAACCAAAATAAAAATATGATAAACCCTAATTATATTTTTTTTTTCATAAATACCAAAATATTTACATTTAGTAGGTTATAGATATAAGTTGAATTTCAATAAATTGATAAATTAGATATATAATGTTGCATTTCTAATTTATACTCACAATAATCATTTTTTAATTTTTTAAATGAAAATATCAAAAATATACTTGGATAAAATTGTAGCATTTCTAATAATATACTCTAGTATCATTCTCCTACATCACTTTGTAATCTAGGTCAATGCTTATTTATAAACATCTTTTTTCCTCAAATCATTGACATACTTATAAAATCGTGAAAGTTCATGAGTCTAAAACAGATAATTTCTTAATCGTCAGACCTAATGCTGGAATATAATTCACAATGCATAAATATATTCTTTTAAATTAAAAGGTATGTCTAATATGGGATTGAAGTGAAGGGCACAGCACCCCTCTCACGAGGGTGATTTCGTTGAAATTCGATTCTGAGAGCACATCAAACCGAACCTTACAGAAGAGTGAATTCTGAACTCAGCTAATACTTATATATATGTTGGGAGAAAGTTGTTAAGGTAAATAGGAGAGATAGCACATGCGTAGTACAATTGGTGACAAACATATGTGTCACCCGTGGGTCAAAGTTTGGATCTCACGTGCAAAAAGTAGCAGTTGTGAACATAAGACGACGCCTCACACGCTTCAACCGTCGCTCTTTATCTCTATAAAAATCACAACTCTCAAACCCTTACAACCAATTCCTTCCCTTTTAAATTCTGAGTCCTTGATTTCTGAAACGGGACCCTTTTTGCAGGTACTTCGATTCTCTGTTTGCTCTTTTTATTCTTCTCGGTTTCCTTGCATGTCCTTCCCACTTTTTCCTTATTGTTAGGGTTTCTTATTACGCAGTTTAGACCAGTTCTTGCAAAGCTTTTGTTTGATCGCCTTTCATGGCTTTTTCAGGTCATGAGCTGCTAACGTGCAGCGATAATACTCATTCGTCGCCAGAAAATGCTTTAAGGGTGAGTGGATTCCATGCTATGCTTGTCAAGTAAGCAATTTTTTGCAAATTAATCTTTCTTTCGTTGTCTGTTCGACCTTGAATATGTTTGGCTTAGAACAATCGGAAACTTTCAACAAGAAACGTTTATATTCCATTATTAATCGTCGCCAAATAACATGATCGTCTCTTATTCACCACAAACACATAACTTGATCCAGTTTTGAAGCCTGAAGGATCGGCTTATTTCACAAATTCCTGGTTCTACTATAACATGTTTTTTCCTATATCGTATAAAGTAGGGAAATGGTTCTAGGGTTACATGTTTCTCGTATCGAATGCATATATATGAGGATACATCCGCTGCAAACAATAGAAAAACAGCAAGTAAAAACAAAAAAAATTTCAAAAACGTTTCAAGTAAAAAACATTTAGTAATTTTTATATATGATAATATGAACAATGAATTGAAAATGTTTGAAAAAACAATGAATTGAAAATTGTTTCCTTGATTGAAATATACATTTATAAAAACAATATATTTGATTCATACAATATTTTATTCATATAAAATACATCAGTTCAATTTTGAAATGAACATATTTGTAAGATATTTGATTTAATTGTACACAAATAAATAGAGTTTTCCGTTGTGTTGTTCGTCACCATTGCTAGTTTATATTAAATGTATAGTCTATTTAACTTGTCGAATTCGTTATAATCATTCGGAGTCTAATGAACAAAAATTTTCCAATATGATTTAGTAGAGTAGAGCATATAGTAATATTAGAAGTTCTTTTTTAACATCTCTAAAAAGAAATGTATACTGATAGATGGATTAATTAATGGAAATGTATACTACAAAGGTTAAGCACTTCAATATCCAAAATGTTGAAAAAATATTGCAATTTCAGAAAAAAAAACAGAGAATATTTCTATCAGTTGTATTGTCTACTTAACTTGTCCAATTTATTGTCATCACTGTCAGTCTATTTTGTTACCATCTCTAACCTTCACCATTAATGGTGCATGTAGAGTGTGCAGCATTACTAAGAGTTTCGTAATGACAGCCACTTTTTTCTTGTGACAAGTAAATTAAAATGACCAATAATTAATATTGTTTTAATGGTATCCATATAGATTTGCATGCATGCAAATGTATATGGCCATATACATGATTTAGTTTTCAATGGTAGCATTCAAACTAGAGCCTTCAAATCTGATTGGAAGTAAGAAAATATAAATATGTTTTTTCAATAAATGAATTATAGCAATATCAACTTTATTCCATATAAACTAGTTTTTTTTTCCAATTTAAAGCTCTAACAGCCAAAATAAACATTTATTCAAAGTTCGTGCACCATCTCCTTAATTAACAGCCAAAATAAACATTTATTCAAAGAGTAATCACTCCACTTATATCACATCAAATTAAGTAAACTGTATACTAAGGAAGAGAAAACAATTAATTGTATACATACGAGAAAAGAAGTTCATTAAAGCTTGAAAGAAGAAATGAAAACAAAATGGCTATTTTGGACACAGCAGAAAACAGAAGCTAATAAAAATTTACAAATAAAAGCTCTCCAGAGAATATTCTAAACTTTGCAATATCATCAATAAAAGGAAAATCTTGTTAAGTCGTGATGTTAGTATGAGTTAGTTGATAGGGTACAAAGTTATAGTTATAAACCGAATAAAGGATAGTTCTAAGAAGAAACAAGCTTAAAGGTCGAACAGATAGCGAATGTAAGGTATAGGCAAAGGATTGTTTATTTGACCAGTGTTTGCATGGAATTCCAACACCATAAACGGATGCTCCAACCTCAAGGGCTTTGGATACTTGCTGCTATAATGACGGATCCAAAAGTTTTTTAGAGAAGACGAAAATGGAAGAGTTAGAAATAATACAAGAAGACACATGGTAAGAGGACAATATTAGAAAAAAAATACACAATAAAAAAACGAGACTATAAAAATAGACACAAAAGGTCAGTAACCCCTTTTGTCTCTTTATCTATGCTGCTACGTCCCTAATCATCAACCATATTATGTGCACATCACAAGTCATAACTTTCATCAAAAGGGTAAAACAATAAATACAATTTGAATGTCAAATTTTGTTTCCTAGAAAACATTAATTTTATTCTTATATCTTTTGACAACCTTGGTTGATCATTTTTTGTATTGTAAGTTTAAGATCTTGTGATTATTTTTGAGTAATTTGAAATTCTGCAATCTGTACATGATTCAATATGCAAACGGTTGCAATAGGGGTTTGTGTTTACTCCTCTTGTAAGAATGTGTCCTTTTGTCACCATATGGTGTATTAGCATCGTAATCTGTATATGACTCATTTTGCAAACATTTTAAATATTATCTCTTCTTATAAAAATTTTTGAATCGTTATTTAATCATTTTTTTCATTCACATCACATAGTATATTGGCATTAAAACTCTATTTCTATAATGAATCCGTAATTTGTAATTAACTATGTGGCATTTTATCTTTGGAAAAAACTATATTACATTAGTTTGAATTTACTTGGGCAAACATGTGCAATACCTTTATAGAATCAGACAAGGGGTTAAAATCTAATTTTCTCTGTGAGATCAAAGAACTCCCTACTTTTCTTTTTTGACAGAAAAATAGGCAATAGAATTTGAAGATTGAAAATAAGAACAAGAAACAAACATATAGGATTACATGATATTGAACAAAGAAAATACGGACAAGGAGGATTTTCATTAACCTGAGACTTGGATGGGACAATATAAAGGGCTTATTGCAGACGTTGCTACCTCACTAAAGATACATAAAGATTTTACCATCAGTCACATAACCAGGGAAGGAAATGCATGCGCTCATTGGCTAGCTTGGTATGGTTCATACCTAAACTATGGATTCCACGAACTTGAGTTCTTACCTTATGTTTTGCTTCAATCTTTGTATCTCGATACTATGAGCACTATCATGGATGTAACTTATGATTTTTCAGGAAATAGTATAATTTACCCACCTTTCATTACTGAGGGCAGCCTAGCTGGGTTGAGTAATGGAGGTGCCACTCATGTTCAAGTTCAACTTAATTGATTCGGTACATGGGTCGGTTGGTCGTTTATTCTAAAAAAAAAGGTCCAATCCACGTACTATCTTTCTCTCTCTCTCTCTCTCTCTCTCTGGTTTTTATTTAGTTGAACTTTAATTTTTCTGAATTACTTTCATTCACAAAGTTTCTTTCTTGTTTGTCTTTTTGTTTATATGGTCGTGATTTTATGTGACAGTTTCAGAATGTTATGTTTGGTTGAGCTATTAATTTTTGACATGATAATACAATTTGTAAATATAATAATACGTTACGAATGTTATGAATTCAAAGTTTGTAGTATTTATCCAACAAATAATGGCGTTTGATAAAAAAATAGCACGACACAATTATGACACGTCTAACACGAATTGACAACTCTAATTGTTTGGTTTTGTTCTTATAATGAAATTTTCTAGTAGTAGTTGTTGAATTAACTTTTGAGGGCAGTTATTGAGTTGAATTAACTTCACGAATTTCGAGGTAAGTGCTGACAACGCTTACCATTGTATGCCTTGCATCTGTACGGTTAAACATACATGATAATTTTTACATTTGTTTTGAAATGGTAGCAACATATGTGTCTTTAAAAGATTTGGTTGATCTTGTTTGTAAGCTTGTATAATTTATTCGAAATTGTGTGATCTTGTTTGAGATGATTAGATCATACAAGCATGTTCTGTGATGATATGCCTTAACTTGATGAGAGTGGGATATTTGCTATGAAAATATGATCTTATGCCTTAGTGATGAACTATGATATGTGCTTATGAGCATATGTGAAATGTTTGATAATAATGATCGTAAAGTGAACATTTAATGCATGATGGTATGATAATGCAGTTGATGATTGTTGATCATAATGAGTTGCATGTGAATCATATGTTGTATAAACATATTGTGTGACATACAACCGTAAAGATACCACGCCAGGCCCGAGGAAAATTCCGAGCGAGAGCTCGATGAGAAAAAAGCGAGAGCTCAAATGGTCGTAAATACTGGGCTAGGCTCGAGGAAAATTCCGAGCGAGAGCTCGATGAGAAAAATGAGCTAGAGCTCAATGGTCGTAAATACCGGGTTGGGCCCAAGGAAAAACGAGCGAGAGCTCAAATGGTCGTAAAAGAGATGGAAGACCCCGGGGCATGCATTGTATGTGCATTGCATTGGCATTTCATAGTGCATTCATTCCTACCTTTTATTGAATCTTGTATGATGAATGTGAAAGAATGATGTCATGGAAATTGTATGTATGTGGATATGGGAAAATTGGTCATTTATCGACAAGTGATGTAATGTGTTTATGAATTCTAAATTATGAATCTTGTGTGTGAAGTTTGGAAGAATGTGGGCATGGACATTTGCGTGGATGTGTATATGAGAATGATTGTTAGATGGTTAGGTTGGGAGCTTTGTATATGGAATGATTGTTAAATGGTTAAGTTGGGAGCTTTGTATATGGACTGTTTTTGCTGTGTTCATGTGGTTAGGAATGTAAGGAAAAGATATTGGATGTGTTTGCATGATTTTGGTATTGAGTGGCTTAAATGTTGTTGTGTATTGTCTAATTCTGTAGGTCGGGACGGTGGGCATTTCAACAGGCACGACCTCGTGCCAGACCACTAAGATAACTGGTTATGACCACGAAGTCATGTTGAGAAGCACGTGGCTCGTGCTAGACTACGGACTTAATTTCAAAATGGTGACACGACGCTCATGCTGGTCAGCACGAGCTCCTGCCAGACAATGTCTGTTGCTGCGAAGAGCACGAGGGTCGTGCTCGTAGTCACGCCCGTGCTTATTGGGAATTTCTAAACTGAAAATGGCTAAATTAAAGAACCGAACTAATAAAGGTTAAATAGGGATGATTGCCCTATCGCATAATGTATGTAAACCATAATAAATAACGATTACTTATGCATTAACTACTTTGGTAAGTGTTTCAAATGCACTTATTGAGTAATTAAATTGCTCACATGTGTGAGGACTGTGTTGTTGTTCAGAGCGTCAGTAGTTTGCAGCAGCATTCTACTTTTCGATGGATTACTAGAAGTGCGATATATTCATTGAGGTCGTGACTCCTAGTATTTTGATTCTTACACTTTTGACTTTTGTAAATTCTATACAAACAGTAGTATAGATAGATGATTTACAATTTGGTTTTGTATATGGCCCAACATTGACCGGGTTTTAAATTAATGCATGTTTATTCCTCTTTCGTATTTTATTTGTTTGCTAAATTAGTTTTAAAAAAAATGGTTGCAAATTTCTTTGTTTATTCGAAAAAAAGAACTTTAAATCAGGGCGCGACATAAAGAGTATAAGCATAAACACCATTAGATTCTATAGTAAAATTACAAAATAATATTAAACTTTCTGTTTTAATATAACTTAATATTATTTGGTTCAATTCAGTTTAGTTTGCTTTTTAATTTGTTAAATTGCAACTTAGTTAAACCAAGTCAATTTTTAATATATCTTATTTATATGTATTTTTTAACATTGATTTTAAGATCGATTTGGCTATACTCATTTGGTTTGATCATTTTTTTAGCTGGTTCTTATTTTTGTTAACTCTAACACCACAAGCATTAACTTCTAATTTGTTTCACAAATGACTAATTTTAACACTTGAATTATTTAATAAAGATAAACTAATGAACTGAGTTAAGTTAAATAAAATACATATTTTGTACAATATTACTAATTTATTGTGGTGTAATAATTTTTTATTAATATTATACTCCCTCCGTCCCATTTTAAATGTCAATTTTTTATTTATTACACATTTTAAGAAACTT